>CM010621.1:26313007-26400133 GCA_003430845.1 Xanthoceras sorbifolium
AAGAGGAACCAGTGGAGATTTTAGCTCGCGAAGTCAAAGAGTTGCAAAATAAAAGAATTCCATTGGTGAAAGTGCTATGGAGAAACCATAAAGCAGAGGAAGCAACTTGGGAAAGCGAAGAAGTTATGCGACAACAATATCCTCAATTGTTTACCCAAGGTAAAATTTCGAGGACGAAATTTCTTAAGTGGGGAAGAATTGTAACGCCCTCAAAATTAGTATTTTAATTATCGCTTGATAAATTACATCTTAGTATTAATATTATATTTAAGAGTCCACGTTATATCGAATAGAAATGGGAGGTAAATTAGGTGGATTAGTTTGATAGTTAATAGATTTTTAGTCAATATCGTGAGATTAATTTCAAATTTGTGATCATTCTATGATTCTAAAAGATTTAGGGACAATTAGCAAATGTAAGAAATAGGTGGCAAGTGATGAAACCTTATTGGTGGATGAAGTCAATGAAACAAAACAAAACAAACAAAAACAAGAAGAATTCGATCTAAGCAAATCAAGCAAGAAAAGAAGAAGAAAAGAAAAGAAAGAGAGAAAGAAAGAAAGAGGGATTTTCGGCCAAGCTAGGGAAGAGAGGAAGAGAAGTGATCTACACCAATTCAAGCCATAATCAAGTAAGTTAATTGAAGAAGAGGTCAAGCAAGAACTAGATTTGGAGAAATTGGTAAGTTTATTCACTAGTAAGCTTGAGTTCTTGGGATTATATTTGGGTTTTGGTTTTCTTTTTGGATTGACTTGAATTTTGGCTTGAATTCAAGTAGATTTGTCTTTAATTATGAGTTAAATTTCAAGGGAGTATCAAGAAATGAAATCCAAGAAAATTAGTGAGTAAAAGTTAGGGTTTGAAGTTGATTTTAGGGGAAAAATTTCTATTGATGTATGATGAGATATTAGTAGTGATGTAAACTTAATTCAAAAATTTATATTTATTCTGTATGACATTTAAATGGTTCTTTGAAAATTATTTTCACTTAAAAACTTTGAGTATTGAATTTGTTATGAATTTTTAATTCTCTAATAGAGTTGCTGGAAAATTGTTGTTTAAAACATAGTTTCGGATTGAATCATTTGTTTTAATGGGTTATACTGCCCAGAAAATTTCGAAATTTTATATGATGGTTTTTCAAGATATTATTATGAGTTCTGAAAATTTTTGTAATTGTTAGAGTTTATTTGAAAACTATACGGATTTTGTAATGAAGATACTACAATCTGTTCAGTAGTAGACAGAGGGTAGAAACGTAAATTAAGGAATATTTTAAAAATATTCATATGTATTATTTAGGTCTGAAATTTTTATTTTGGAATTGTATATGTCTATGTCATGTTTCTGCAAAATTTTGTCACAAATGGAGTTTTGTAAAAAGTTATAGAAATTTCGAATTGTATAGTGTTCTGAATTTTCCCTGTCAGGCAGATCAGAATACTTCAATAAATAAATTATTTTAAGGTAGTTTGAAATTTTATAAAATTCTGAAAATTTTTAGATATGAATATATGTTTGTTTAAAAGGTTTCTACAAAGTTTTAAGTTTTTCTAACTTGTGATGGATTTACTAAAAATCTAATATTGGACATTGTTCTGTATTAAAACTAAAATGGCTCTAGTAAACTTGAACATTGGTACTTAGACATTCTAGAAATTTTGTTGATTATGGATTCATGGTGTCTAGGGGCTGTGGAAAATCAAGAGCAAGCTTGAAGGAGTGATTCCCAAAGCTTGGAGAGTGATTTTGATATAATTTTGGTTAGTGCTTTACTAACACTTAAAATTTAATTTTGTATGTATTGTTGAATGTTGAATTGTGAGTTTTGATGTGTTAGAAAGTAGAAATAAAATGTATGAGATTTATTAATTTCATAACAATTGTTTGATGTGTGAACATATTGTGCAATTTGATGAAGATTTTATAGTATCATATTGGTAAGTCGAAAACGAATTGATATCGACTGTTGTGGAATTGAGTATTAATGAAAGAATTGATATGAATTGAATTTAAACTTATATGCTTAAATGCCCTAGTTAAATTCATACCGCATTGTTAGAGAGATTGGATATGTTGGCATGCCAATAGGGAATTTAGCAGTACTGCGACCGTTATTATGTTAAATCATTGGACTTTGAGAGGCTTGGGTGCCCGGTCCTTGGATTTGATTATGATCTTTCGGACTTTGAGAGGCTTTGGGTGCCCGGTCCGCGACATTGTTGTAATTAAATAACCAATCCGTAGCCTCCGTTGAGGACAGTATTGGTTGATCCCATTATTCAGTCTATCGAAAGTGGGTTAGAATTGGCTAAGGGCAATAAAATACTTAATTCATAATTGTGTAATTGAACGATTCAATTGAGAAAATTCATATCGGTGTGACATTTTTTAAATGTATGCATATTACATGATTGTTTGAATTAATTGTTTCATGATAGTGTATTATGAAATGTATTAAATGTTTATTCCCATGAAATGTATCATGTTAGTATGTTGTGTAAAATTGGTAGGAACTATGAAATGTTTATCCTTGATTGAGTTGTTTTTGATTTATATGAATGTTAAAACTTTTACTTAAATTTGTGTTAAGTAAAGTACCACTAAGCGTTATGCTTAGCGCGTTGGTTTTCCGCGCGCAGGGGATAGACAGTGATCAGACTGGATCTGCAGGGTATCAGAGTCACATAATTTTTGGAAGCCTTCATGTAACTTTTGTTAAAATCCATGTTGTGAATCCTTTTGATATATGTATATATTATATATTAGCATATTATGTTAAGAACCAAGGAGATTGTAATAATATTTTTCTAACTATTTTGCCATGTTATTATTCATGAAATTTCATATATGAATGTATATGTTTTTAATTGCGGAAATGGCTCTCTTCTGAAAAGTTTATACTATGTTGTGAATTGATTTGAGATGGACCGAAGGTCCGATTGGAAGTGATGAAGATAAATGCATAAGTTTTGAAGTGTTTGTAAAGAGTTTTATTTGTGTTTACAAAAATTTGTTAATAATGCAAAATAGCCGTTGTGCTGCCAAAATTTTTAGATAACTCAGCAAATGGTTTTTAATAGATATTATAAATTGGATTTGATATTGACATTCTGAATTTGACTGTAGTATCCCCGAACCGGTTCGTCCGTGAATCGGATAGGGGGTGTTACATTTATTGGTATCAGAGCATAGGTTTAGGCGGTCCTAGGCTTATATATATTGCATTGTATGTGACATGTATTGCATATGCATATATAATAATGTTGTGACTCTGACGCAGATCCTGTTTCGATCTTGTTTAGGATAAAATATGGAATTGGAAAATGTTGATTCCCAGAGAGCCGCAGGTGGGTCTGGGAGTCGTAGTAATAGCCCAGCTAGTGTGGGTGCTAATGTAGCACAGGAGGCATCTATACAAGGCTCAGCTGGACCGGCTGTTGGAGGTTCAAATGAATTCTTCCAGCAGATGGCTCAGATATTACAGAGAGCAGCTCAACCGGTACCGCAGAGGTCGGCCATAGAAAGATTGGCTAAGCACAGACCTACTGATTTCTTTGGTAGGAAAGATGATGATCCGTCGGCAGCCGAACACTCGTTGGCTCGTACGGATAGAATACTTCATCAGATGCATTGCACTCCAGAGGAGAGTCTTGAGTGTGCAGTATCACTTCTCCAGGAGGATGCCTATCACTGGTGGGTGTCCGTATCCAGAAATGTCCAACCCGAAAATAAAACATGGGAGTTCTTTGTTAATGAGTTCAGAAGGAAGTATGTAGGCCGGATATATATTAATAACATGAAGAGGGAGTTCCTCAATTTGAAACAAAGGCAGATGTCAGTCACGGAGTACGAACGAGAGTTCACTCGACTGAGTAAGTATGCCAGTGAGATTCTAGCCACAGAGGAAGACAAGTGTAGGAGATTTGAGGACGGACTCAATGACTATATTCGGGTCCATATTACAGCATTCGAGTATGATGACTACTCCAGACTTATATCTGCTGCTTTGAATGTTGAGAGGGTCAAAAAGGAAGAACAGGCCCGAAAAGACAGAAATCAGAATAAGAGGAATCCGGGGCAATCCAGTTCGAATCAGCAACATAATAAGAAATTTAAAGGCTTCCAGGGTTCCAGTCGTTCTCCTTTCCAGAAGCCAGGCCAGGGCTCAGGTACTAGACCCGCCCCATCTGCAACATCAGTGGCGAGTACACCAGGAGGTTCATCTAGGGGACCAGCCCCGCCTCTCTATACTCATTGTATGAAGAACCATACAGGTGACTGTTGGAAGATGACAGGAGCTTGTCTTAGGTGCGGATCTCGAGAGCACCAGTGGAGAACTTGTCCAAAAACCCTTACTTCCTCAGTACCTCAGTTTGAGAGATCAACTCCAGCTACTCAAAAGGTAAACAGGTCTACTAAAAACAATGCCGCTGGGAGTGGTCAAAGAGGAGTGATGGAGACAGTTGACAGGCAGGATGCCCGTGCTCCAGCCAGAGCTTATGTCATGAAGACAAAGGAAGATCAGGATGCTCCAGATGTCATTGTTGGTAAATTCTCTATCTTTGATATTCCTGTACATGCACTTATAGACCCAGGATCAACACATTCCTACATTTGTGCTACTATTCCTAGCTTGGGCAATTTACAGATGAGTCGAACTGAACATGATATCTTAGTGACCAACCTTTTGGGGCATAGTGTGGTTGTGAATAAGGTCTATAGAGATTGTCCTATTATGATTCAGGGGTGTGAATTTCCAGGTAATTTGATAGAGTTATCCTTCCGTGAGTTTGATGTCATCCTTGGCATGGATTGGTTATCTCGACACCAAGTTTTGGTTGATTGTAGATTAAAAAGGGTGACTCTCAGAACTCCGAATAATGATGAAATGACAGTTGTAGGTGAGAGGTCGAATTACCTTTCGAATGTTGTATTAGCTGCTGCCGCCAGAAAGTTGATTAACAAAGGGTGTGAAACCTATTTGGCGTATGTGGTTGATGTAGAGAAGACAGAATCTAGTCCCTCGAATATCCCTACAGTATGTGACTTTCCGGATGTGTTCCCGGAAGAGTTACCAAGTTTGCCTCCAATAAGGGAAATTGAATTTGCAATTGATGTAATCCCGGGTACTACTCCAGTATCCATTACTCCTTATAGGATGGCTCCAGCAGAATTGAAAGAGCTGAAACTCCAGTTGCAAGAGTTGTTAGATAAAGAGTTCATTCGCCCTAGTGTATCACCATGGGGTGCTCCAGTGTTGTTTGTCAAGAAGAAGGATGGTACACTTCGACTCTGTATCGATTATAGGCAACTAAACAAAATAACAGTGAAGAACAAGTATCCGTTACCTAGAATCGATGATTTGTTTGATCAATTGAAGGGTGCAGGTATCTTTTCGAAGATAGATCTTCGATCGGGTTACCATCAACTACGGGTTAAGGAGTCAGATGTTCATAAGACAGCATTCAGGACGAGGTATGGACACTACGAGTTCCTGGTAATGCCGTTTGGGTTAACAAATGCACCAGCAGCATTTATGGATTTGATGATTATTGTAACGGCCCGGGACGCTCTACGGCTCTAGCTCAATTGGTACTCAACTTGATAAGAATTGGTACTTATGGACAAGTACCAAGTTCAAATCCTGATGAGGGAGGCGAAAGAAAGCCGTGAGGGGTAGAACGCTGTAGCGACCCAAAGCGGACAGTACCTGTGAGTAACGGGGTCGGGCAAGAGCCGTAGAGCGTCCCGGGCCGTTACAATAAAAGGCGCCTTTTATTGTGACATCCCAGGTTTGACCCTATCGTCTACCCCCAGCCAATGTCACTCATAGGTACTGTCCGCTTTGGGCAATACCCTCACGGTTTTCTTTCGCCTCCCTCATCAGGATTCGAACTTGGTACTTGTCCATAAGTACCAATTCTTATCAAGTTGAGTACCAATTGAGCGCTCAGAAAACCTGATGAGGGAGGCGAAAGAAAACCGTGAGGGTATTGCCCAAAGCGGACAGTACCTATGAGTGACATTGGCTGGGGGTAGACGATAGGGTCAAACCTGGGATGTCACAATAAAAGGCGCCTTTTATTGTAACGGCCCGGGACGCTCTACGGCTCTTGCCCGACCCCGTTACTCACAGGTACTGTCCGCTTTGGGTCGCTACAGCGTTCTACCCCTCACGGCTTTCTTTCGCCTCCCTCATCAGGATTTGAACTTGGTACTTGTCCATAAGTACCAATTCTTATCAAGTTGAATTGGTACTTATGGACAAGTACCAAGTTCAAATCCTGATGAGGGAGGCGAAAGAAAGCCGTGAGGGGTAAAACGCTGTAGCGACCCAAAGCGGACAGTACCTGTGAGTAACAGGGTCGGGCAAGAGCCGTAGAGCGTCCCGGGCCGTTACAAACATCTTCCTATTTTGTTTCTTAAGAAAATTTTTAGTAGTTAACATGTAAAGTTCACTCTTTCTTGATATTTCCGAATTGCTACGCAACAATTCAATAGCTTCTGCAATGCTACAACTGGTGTCATCATTCTTTGTAGATTTTTTATTTTCTACGACTTCGGCAATACCATCCAAGTGTTTAAACATTCTATCTGCAACTCTATTTCTAGCTCGAAATATTTTTCTTTTTTTTCGATCCATTATCTTTTGTAGGATTGACAGAAGTAGGTGACCTCAATATTTTCAAGCCCATCAATATGATTGAAGTCACTATTTAAATTATACTAAAGACCATCTATCCTATCAATTTTAGATTTCTTTTATGGTATGACCTATCATCTTCGTCATTTGGTACAAAGTTTGTTGATGGAGCCTAAGCTCCTTCCCCTGTAGCAGCACTGTCTTTGAATAAAATATCAAGTTCATCAGCATTCTTTAATCCTTTTGAGCGGAATATTATTGTATCAGAAATTTCCTACAGTGATAAATATATATTCAAAGTTAGCTTAAATTAAAAATGATAAATCGTAATGAATATTAAAAATAGAAGTTTGAACTTTCACCTTCAATTTCTATTACGTTATTCATCAGTAGCATCAATTTTTTATTTCACATGATCCCTTCCTAATCCAATTTCCTTTCCTTTCAAACTCGTCCAAATTTGCCAATCCTTCTTGAGTGCATCCGACTTATTTTTGAATTGCGTGTAATAATTATATATTTTACCAGTCATAAAATTAAACTTACTTGTTATATTTTTCCAACCAGTTCTATTAAAGTGACCGTTAGGTTGATTCCCTGCTAAGGCCCTGTTGACGCAAATCTTGATGAAGGTATCAACGGTAAAATCATTATATTCTGCCTTTGTTTTTTTTTGGCAAAGATGTTTTCATTCTAAATAAATGACCGTACATAAATTGATACAATTAAATATAATATCTAAAATGTCTACCCAGGAACCTATGATTTTTATTTCATATAAAAAATATAATATGTACACAGCAAAGCAAAAGTAAAAACAAGGGCAACTATCAATTTGGTCTCTAACTTTTGGGGAATCATCAATTTTTTAACGCAATTTTATTTATTGGTATTCTTGGGCCTTAACTTTATGAAAATGTATCAATTTGGTCCTTATGTGAGTTAACCGTTAGTCAAATTTAACGGTTTCAAGGATATTTTTGTCTTTAAACCTATCATTGGGTCAACAGTAATTTTTTTGATAAAATGACATATCTACCCCTAGTAAAAATTTAAAATAAAATAAATTAAAAAATTAAAAATTTTTTAAAAAAATTAGTTTTTTTAAAAAAATTTAAAAAATGTTAAAAAAATTTAGATTTTATTTTAAAATTTATACTACATTTTTTAATATATTTATATTTTTAAAAAATTTAAAAACATAAAAAATTTAAAAATTTTTAAAAAAATATATTTGATTTTCACTTTTCATTTTAAAAAAAATATTTTAAATATTAATATGAAATGACAATATTACCCCTCTAATTATTAATAATTTTTTAAAAAATTTGAGGTTAAAATTATAATTTTAACTCATTTAAATAGAGTCAATGGCAAATAAGTCTTTGTTCTCAATTCTGTGAGGTTTGACCATTACAAAATTAGTCAAATGGATAAAAATGATACATTTTTAAAAAGTTAGGGCCCACAGTTATCAATAAACGAAACTGAGTTAAAAAATTAATAATTTTCTAAAAGTTAGGGATCAAATTGATAATTGCTCTAAAAACAAATAGAACACAATATACAAATAATATAAAAATATGCATCACATGTGTGGTAACATATACAAATTATGCGCTGTAAAGAAAAAATAAAAGCAAATAGAACACAACATACATGCATGCATCACATATGTGTGGCACCATATACAATCATTTACAGTAAAACAAAATATAAACAAGTAGTGCGACAACATATATAAAAGAAAAAATAAAATAAAAACAGAGGAAATATATATGTGCGGCAATGCAACATATACTATAAAAAAAAAGAGCTAATTACATCGACCTCCCTTAGGGTTTTGTCAACTACAAGCGGAGTTAACTTTATTGTTTATTGACAAACACCTCTCCTGCTCTTTGTAAAATTTGATCAAATATAACAGTTGACAAGGGGAGGTATTTGTCAAACAACCCAAAAGTTGACTAACAGGAGGGGAGATCTTTGTCAATAAATCTAAAAGTTGACTCCGTCTGTAATTGAGCAAACCTTAGGGGAGGTAGGCATTATTTACTCAAGAAAAAATATAAAAAGTAGAGCAAACATATATGTACGGCAAGACAACATATACTATGAAGAAAAAAAAAAACAAACATATATGTGCAGCAAGGCAACATATACTGTAAAGAAAAAAAAAATATAACAAACATATATGTAATTAGAAAGATGTAAGATAGAAAGAAATCCACAGGTTAAAGATGAATTTCCAAAAATTCAATGCGTTGAGAGCAGTGAAGTTATGTTTTAAATGTTAAAAAACTAAGTTATTAGGGTTTATAATTTAAATCGGTATTGTGAAATTATAAAAATTATTAGGGTTATATAAGAGATTTTAATATTTTTTTTTAAAAGGTGTGAGTAAACGTAAAACAACTTATTTAATAGTCCAAAAGCTCTACTAGGTGGCAAATGGCAATTAAAAAAAAAGGGTAATTTATATTGTCCCCCTGACGTTTGACATATTAGACATTTTCCCCCCTACATTTTCAGTAATAGACATTTTCCCCCCTACTATTATCAAACCATTTAAAAAATTAGTTAGCCCTTAAATTTTAAGGGTAAATTGGTAAATGAATAAATAAAATGAGATAAAAAATCTTTATTAAAATAGTTAAAAAAAACAAAAAAAAAACTTTATTATAATATTAAAATAATAATAAAATAAAAAAAACCACTTTCCACTACTGATTTTACTTTTCTTCCCCCTATATTTTCTTCCCACTATTTATTTCACTTTCTCTCCCCACCATCTTCTCTCTTCGTCTGACTCCCCCTCTTTTTTTTTTTTTTTTTTTTTTTCATTTTCTTCATTCCATTCGCTCTATAATTTCAATCTCTCTATCTCTAAATTATAAAAACTCTTCTCTCTCTCTAATGGAAGGGAAAAATACATATTGGGTGGTGGGATAGTGGTGAGTTTGTTTGGATGTGCTTTTGGTGGGTGTTTGGCTTTGAGAGTTGATTAAAAAAAAGTGAAAAAGTGAAAAAAAAAACATATTCAATTTTGGTGGGTAGTTTTTGGGTGTTTAAATTTGAATTCTGTTTGAGTTGTTGATAAGAAAATAAATTAAAAAAAAAATATTGTGTTTGAGTTGATGGTGGAGGAGAAGAGAAAATATTATATTTGTACGGTGATAATGATAATAGAGAAGAGATGATTAGATTTTTATAGTTTAACTTTAAATATTTATTAAATAAGTTTTAATATAATTTTTTTAGTTATTTATTTATTTGACTCACCTTTTAATTTTTATTTAAACATTTTTAAGGGTAAATGTGTATTTTTCTTTCTTTCAATTAATAATAGAAGGGTATTTTGGTCTTTATGCAACTTTTTATTGTTAAAAAAAATTAATTTTTTAATGATAGGGGGGACAATGTCTATTACTGAAAACACTGGGGGGAAAACGTCTAATATGTCAAACGTCAGGGGGGACACTATAAATTATCCAAAAAAAAGAAGAGTTTTTGAGATTAAATAAGCCCTTTTGATCAGTAAATAAACTCTTCCAAACGTACACTAAATGATTAATACTTGAATCTTTCGACTCCTTGTATTTTTATTAATTATCAAATTAACCTTCCAAATATATAACTTAAAGAACAACCCATCATTTGATCCACCATCATGGGTGGGTCTTTGTGCAATCTCTAAAGGAGAGCTGGGCATCAAGACCAGCTTTGGCTATAATGTCAAAAGCACCGAGATCAATAGCTGCTTGCATCATGGGCAAAATAATACTACTACACTGTCCGCCAATTGAATCACATATTTTGCTGTTACAGAGTGCATTGTCTTCTCTGTTTCACAAGTTCTAACTTGATATGTACAATTATATTGGTTTGAGTCTGACAAATAATTTTGGTGACCAAACAAGAAGGAACATATAGAAATGATCATTAAAAGTTTGGTTTTAACTTAAATTTTTTTATTAATAGAGACAAGCTCCTATTCATTTTCATGTTGTGAGGCTATTTTTTTTTTTTTTTTTCCTTTCTCTATCACTGTATTAATTACTGAAAAAATCTAGGTGATCTGTTGTCACATTACTTGCTAATCAAATTTGATTAAATCTTTTGAGAAGTGTGGTATTATTGATTCTGCAAAACTTGTATCTCTTAAAACTCCAAACAAAAACAGAGCTACAATCAAATTTACATTGTAATCATGTTATCATGTCTACTCTGTGCCTGACAACCTATAGTAATTTACCAAGGAATTACCATCCAACTCCTTTGTGAAGAACCTTCTCATGTAGTCTTTAAAAGGAAACTGCCGAAAAAGAGCTGGCTTCTCCGGCGATATTAGCTCTCGTAGCGGTCCATACAAGCTATCCCAATCGCTTGTGTTAAAGAAAACTGCTACTGAGATTCTTGGCTCACGAGAAGCATTAGCCAATACCCTATGGTCCACGCTTTTGTATTCATCATTAGACATAATCTGAAGTATATCACCAACGTTGATAACCAGAGCTCCAGGAACCGGTTTGACATCCACCCACTCCTCACCACACTTAACCTGCAACCCACCTCTCTGATCCTGAAGCAAAATTGTCAGCACTCCTGGATCCGTATGGGAAGCAATTCCCATCGTCAGATCAGGCTGGGGACAGTAAGGGTAGTAGTGGGCCAGCATCGTCCTCCCTTCTGAACACGTCATCTTCTTCAACCTCCCTGTCTCCACTCCCAACCCTTCACACAACAGCCCCATCAGGAGCTCCGCAAGTTTGGTCACGTTCTGGTTCCATTCCACCGCCACATTTCTACATATTTCAGGAATTTCATCAAGTTCTGGGAGGGTCGGACCCAGCTTTAACCGGAGTGTGTCCCTGTAAAATCAAGCAATGAAACAAGTTAATTCTTGTTCTTTTGTAGACAGTCAAAAAAACAATGGAAGACTAATATTAATATATTTGTAATTTTACTTCCAAGTAGCAGCTTTAGAGTGAAACAAATCAACGTTAGAGAAGAAGGATATGCTGCTGTTCACATCTCTACGATACAACCGCGCCTTGACATCCGCAGGCTCTTCATGAAACCCTTTGATGGCTCCAATCACACGCTCCAAAGCCTCAACTTCAATCCCGTGATTAATTATCTGAAAAAGGCCCAGCTCACGCGAGGCACGACCAATTTTTTCCACAATCGTCGGTCTTTGATCAGAGTCAACGCCGGACAAATCAATAGTCGGGATGTTTTGAAGGTCCGTTGGGGTGGCGGACTTGTATCGGAGATCGGATAGTATGTGTGGTGGGTGGACGAAGAAGCGAGGGATGTTGGTGATGCCTGAGTCGACTAAACCTTTGACTCCGTTTTTGGTGCCGTCAAAGTCTTTAACATCTTTGTCTCTGTCGTAGGATTCCGCGTTCAAAGTTGCTGCGGCCATGAATGGTCTCTGTGTTCTATATTCGTGGTTGTTTATGTCATTATGTGCTTCGTTTTGGAAATGAAGATGACTATCTGTGAGACTGACCTAAACAAATAGTATCAAGTCTTTATTTACAGCAATAATGTAGTCCGGTCGAGTTGCGGTCCAGGTGGCTTCCAAATATATCAATTGTTTTATATTACTTATATTTACAGCGAAAAGGACTAATCAGCCCCATATTTTTCATCCTTTTCATAATTTTGATTCTCTGCCGTCAGAGACCGACGATAGCTATGTTAACACCATGAATAGGGATACGGATGGTAAAATGATCCGGATTTGCTCAATCTAGACCAAATCCGCATTATGCGATCCGAATATAAATTCAGATCATATTTATATAAAATTCGGATATGAGATTCTTTTTAAATTCCCGAATATAAATTCAGATTATATTTATATAAAATCTGGATATGAGATTTTTTTTAATTTCATATTAGTTGGGGGTTAAAATGCGAGAATATTTCAAACCCACAAATAATCCGCAACCATAAAAAATCAAGGGTTCTTTTTCATCAGCTGTGCTCCTCTCCCAATGCACATACACATGATGCCTTACGTCTCACCCATATCCACCATTCCACCGCCGCCTATGGAGGAAGAAAATGAAGAAAAAGAAGGAAACACAAACACAAGTTAATGCAAACAAGCCACCACCTCGCCAAACCTCTCCTCATCTCTTTCTAACTAACTTCATTGGCCGTGATAATGAAACTGAGAATTATATTACACAGTCTGGTTGTTCATTACAATTGGAAACCTATTTATAAATAGAAATAATAATATAATAATATACATAGAAATACTATAATAATATAATATAGTAACTACACTATATATTATATTAACATCCCCCCACAAACTCAAGATGGTAAGATAGAAACAAGCTTGAGTTTGGAAATCAAATCGCGAAAACGTCCAGGATAAAGAGCTTTGGTGAAGATATCAGCAGGCTGATTAATAGAGGAGACTGAAAGGAGCTTAACAGTACCTTGAGTGACATGCTGGCGAACAAAGTGACAATCAATTTCAATATGTTTAGTACGTTCATGAAAAACATCATTGTGAGTAATCTGAATAGCACTACGATTGTCACAGTGGAGAGGAGTAGCAGTGGACTGTTTGACTCCCAGATCACCAAGTAACCAACGTAATCAGAGAAGTTCTTGAGTAGCATCAGTAATTGCACGATATTCAGCCTCAGTACTAGAACGTGCAGTAACAGTTTGCTTCTTACTACGCCAGGAAATGAGAGAGTCTCCAAGAAAGAAACAGAATCCAGTAGTAGATCGTCGATCAGTAGGATCACCGGCCCAGTCAGCATCTGAGTACGCTTGTAAATCTAGAGATGAGTGAGCAGAGAAATGAAGACCATGAAACATAGTGCCTTTGAGATACCAGAGAATATGAAGAACAGCTGCAAAATGAGTGGAGTGCGGAGCGGTCATGAACTGACTGACCACATGTACAGCATATGCAATATCCGGTCTAGTCACTGTTAAATAAACAAGACTACCAACAAGTTGACGATAAAGAGTAGGATCACGGAGCGGTATACCCTCCAAGGGTGTTAGTTTGACATTGGCCTCCAAGGGATTTGCAGTAGTCTTACTATCAGTCAAACCTGCTCGAGCAAGGAGATCAGAGACATATTTGGCTTGAGAAAGATAAAAACCATTAGAATCAGAAGAAACTTCAAGTCCAAGAAAAAAACTAAGATGTCCAAGATCTTTCATTTCAAAGTGTTGCCGAAGAAAGTCTTTGAGATCAGAAATACCAGTAACGTCATCTCCTGTGATAATCATGTCATCCACATAAAGTAACAAGAAAATGCATCCATGATCAGTCTTGCGGATAAATAATGCAGAATCATAAGCGCTAGAGAGAAAACCAAATTGCTGGATTGTAGTGGAAAATTTGGCGAACCAGGCCCGAGGGGCTTGTTTGAGGCCATATAATGCACGTCGAAGTCGGCACACCTTATTTGGAGGAGAATCATACCCTGGGGGAGGTTTCATGTAAACTTCTTCAGTAAGGTCACCATTAAGAAATGCATTTTTCACATCCATCTGAAATAAGTTCCATCGTCGAACTGCAGCAACAGCTAGTAAGCTGCGAACAGATGTAAGTCTAGCAACTGGTGCGAATGTTTCTTCATAATCAATCCCATACTCCTGTGTAAAGCCTTTTGCAACAAGGCGGGCTTTATGTCGTTCAACGGAGCCATCAGACTTAGTTTTGATCTTATATACCCATTTACATCCCACTGCAGTCTTATTTGAAGGAAGATCAACCATATCCCAAGTATGAGTTTTGTCAAGAGCCTGTAATTCTTCTGCCATAGCTTGCTGCCAAACAGGATTAGAGCTGGCCTCCTTATATGATTGAGGCTCATGCAAGGAAATAATAGTAGAGAAGCAATGAAAATCTCGAAGTTTAACAGATGGTGTTCTTACCCGATTAGATTGACGAACATGAGGGACAGAATGATGGGAAGACTCTGGTACAGGATCAGCAAGCGGTTCAGATAACTCGGGAGTTGGCAGAGTACAATCAGAAGCACTTGTTTGAGTCTCATGGGATGTATCTGGGTTAATGTCATCTGGGAATAAGGGAATAGTGGGATCGATGAAAAAATTTAAAGATGCATTATGTGAAACATGAAATTTTGACATAGTAGAAAACATTTTATGCTCCCAAAAAACAACATGACGAGATATGCGAAGACGATTCGAAATGGGATCCCAGCATCGATAACCTTTGTGTTCAATACTATAGCCAAGAAAACAGCACAAACGAGACCGGGGTTCTAACTTGGTATGCTCATGAGGTTGAAGGAGAACGAAACAGGAACATCCAAAAACTTTAAGATTTTGATAAGTTGGTGGAGTACCGTAAAGACGTTCATAAGGAGTCTGATTATCGATAACAGGAGAGGGAACTCGATTGATAGTGTATACTGCAGTTAATGCAGCTTCCCTTCAAAAACGTTCAGGACATGCGGAAGAGATAAGAAGGGCACGAACAGTTTCAAGAATGTGTCTGTGTTTGCGTTCTGCACGTCCATTTTGTTGGGATGTCCCTGGGCATGACCTATGACAAATGGTACCATTCTAATGCAAGAAATTTAAAAAAGATGCATCCTTATATTCCATAGCATTATCAGTACGAAAAATTTTGATAGTTTTAGAGAACTGAGTTTTAATCATATTAGCAAAGTCAAAGTAAGTTTTAGATAACTCAGATTTACTATGCAAAAGATAAAGCCATGTATATCGAGAATAATCATCCACAAAGATAACAAAATATTTGGATCCCCCCACGGTAGTGGTGGGTGAGGGTCCCCAAATATCAGAATGGATCAAATCAAAAGGTGCATGTGAAGTTGAATCACTGTTATTAAAAGGAAGAGCATGTTGTTTTGCTAATGGACAAGAAATATAATCAAAATGTTCATCTGTGACAGAACCCAAGTGTCCACTAGATATTAGAGAGCGCAAACGACTAAAGGAAATATGACCTAACCGTGAGTGCCAAAGACTCAACGAGGACAATACAGAAGCAGCAAATTGATGTGGGGAAAGGTCCTGAGAGGGCAGATGAAGACTAATAAGCTCAAACAAGCGTCCAACTTTACGGCCTATCCCAAGCGTCTTTCCCGTTTGCGGGTCCTGCACACGACAACCAGAAGTGGAAAAAAGAACATCAAGACCAAGATCACATAATTGACCCACAGAAAGAAGATTTAATGTAAGTTGAGGAATGAAATAAGCATTAGACAATGAGAGATTATTGGTAGAAATGTGACCAACAGTCTGAACATTCATCGACGAGCCATCAGCAGTATAAATGACAGGTAACGAGGGATTAGATGATTTTTTTCAAAAATAGAGAAGGATCAGAAGTCATATGATTACAACAAGCAGAATCAAAGTACCAAGAATGAGTACCTGCAGATACTGATGAAGCAGAAATGGAGGAATTACCAGACTTTGAGAGAATTTGATGCACCATGGATTTAAGATCATAAATGGAAAATGAAGATGGTTCTGGATCACGATCAGCAGTACCGTGCGTGTTAGCAGCAGTGGCAGCAGAGAATTGTTGACTGTTTTTGAATTTACCCAAAGGAACACCTTTGGGTTTGGTAGAAACACCTCTCTTATCAGGATTGCTGGGACAATCATCAATATAATGGCCTGGTCCAAGCTTATGACAATGTTTACAACGTCTGGTGGGACAATACAGAACTGAATGTCCTGGCTCTCGACAATATCGACAAAAGAGTTTCTGTTTGAATGACTGCTTAGAGTGTGTAACTAAAGCAGCATCCGTGTGTTGACTCTGAAATGTGGCAAGGCGAGTCTCCTCAGAAATTAGCTCAGAAACAGCTTGCTCAAGAGTAGGCAAGGGATGTCGATGAAGGAGAGATGCACGAGTAGGCTCAAATGTGTCATGTAGAGCCATAAGGAACTGTATCAAGTGCTGCTGATCTTTGTAAGTTGTGAACTTAATTGCATCTGTAGTATCTGTCCAAGTAGGCTCCGAAAGAGCTAGTTGATCCCAGATAAACTGCATTTTAGAGTGGAAGTCGGCAATAGACTGACCAGGTTCCTGTCGCAGTTGATGAATAGTGCGTAATAATTGATACTGATGAGAAAGATCAGAGGCAATGTACCTTGTAGTTAAGAAGTCCCAAAGAGATGTGGCGGTTTCAAATCGACCAAACTGGAGATTGATAGATTGAACCGAGGTATTACGAAACCAGGTAATAATTTGATGATGTTTGCTATCCCAATCATCAAGACGCTCAAAAAATTTGGCATCAGTCTCAGTGGCATCAGTCCCAGTGGTTGTTCTAACGGGTTTTGGAATATCTCCAGTGACATAACGCCATAATTTTCGTCCTTTAAGAAAACTCTGCATTGCTTGAGCCCATAAAATATAATTGGGTCCATCTAAAATAACTTGAATAGGCTGAGACACATCCATTTTCCAGGAATTTTCCATAAATAATGAAAAATAGCCAAGTAATGTGGAAATAATAAAATAAGGGAATAATCAAGCAATGTAGGAAATTATAGGGGCTGATGCTGTAAGAAACCAAATTAGGGCAGTACCGTAATTAACCAATTGTTAAAGGGTTGAGACTGTAATTTGCCGTCAAGGGGCTGAGACTGTAATTTGCCGACTGAAGTAGTGGAGAGGCCAACAGCAGTCTCAGCGGCGGTGGTGGAGGCACGGGGAAGGAGGGCGGCCTCAAAGAAGACCAGATCCAGGAAGCTCGTCGGCCGGTGAGTCTGAACGTGCCGGCGGTGAGGAACAAATCGCCGGGAAACGGTGGGATCGGGCGAAGAAAGGGAGAGCGACGCGGCCCTAGTGAACACCGCGTGTGGAGCTTCTGCGGTGGTCCGATGGCCGAGTTTTTGGTGGTGGCGGAAGCGGAAGAGGACGACGATCCAGGCGGAAGTGGTGGTGAGCCGAGAAAGAGAAGCTACGGCGGCGGAGCGGGGAAGACAGTGGCGCCGAGCGGGGAAGGCAGTGGTGAGGGAGAGACGATCTCGCGTGGGCAGGTGCGTAGTAGACCTGCGATCTGGAAGAGATCTGGAATGAGATCGGATCTGTACCAGAGATCTGGAATGAGATCGGATCTGTACCAGATCGAATCTGTGAATGAGATCGGGAAGAGAGATCGCTGGAAAAAAAAATTAGAATTTAGATTACCATAGCTCTGATACCATGATAATGAAACTGAGAATTATATTACACAGTCTGGTTGTTCATTACAATTGGAAACCTATTTATAAATAGAAATAATAATATAATAATATACATAGAAATACTATAATAATATAATATAGTAACTACACTATATATTATATTAACAGGCCGGAGAATCTTTTTTTCTTTTTTCGGTGTCCGGCAGGAGGTCGACCTATTGATTTCATCTGGGTTTTTCACCTCCAGGTTGGTGGTGAACATTATTTTGTACCAAATTTGTAGACATGGTGATGATAGTGGCGTCGCCGAAGAAGGCGATCTTCATTACAGAGAAGGTGTGGCAGACTATTTACAGGAATTATGGAACGAGTGGAGGGGGCGGCAACAGCAACCATCATCATCACAAGAGGAATTCGTATGATAGCGAGGATTATTTGGAGGAAGAAGACGGGACCACAATGAGTGGTGATGAAGAGGGAAGATATGAACTTGAGTTAGTAAGAGAACGTGGATATGATCTAATGGCGGAGATTTAGATTTGGAGGAGATGAGGAGTTAAGGCCGTTGGATGAGTGAGAGAGAGAGGAAATTTATTAGATTGCTCATGAAGCTAAGGTGGGAGAGTAAAGTCAAGTGTAAAGTTAGGTTAAAATGAGAGTTAAAATGAGGGTGAGATATAACCTTCATATTTAATGGGTCGGGTTCAAATCCGCACTGCAAGCCCAAATAGAGGGTTTAGGACCGGGTTTGAGTCTTTTTAAAATTTATAAATTTTTTAAAGATTTATATGCGATCCGGGTTTGAACCCTCATTTTGCCAAGTCTAATTTCAGGGACACAAAAAACTAAGAGAAAAAGGAAGAAGAAACGAGAAATTAGATAATTTTTTTTAATGAAGAAATAAAATAAATTATAATATGACAATTCGTGAATGGAAACATTTAATAATTATTGGTTATGTGTATAATTTCATTAAGCTCAATAAGTCCAGAAAAGTTAACAAAGCTCAACGAATTAGGAAGCTGACAAAACCCATATGACAAACAAAACCCAACGAAGCAAAGTGAAGGAACGTGAAGCTCCATGCGAGCTGCAACACTCCAGCGACCAAGAAGACTTGGGTAGATAACCTCTCATCAGCAGTTTAGACTCTAGCTCATAAAATATCCAGCTCGAAGTGTATCTTATAGATAAGAGAAAATCTCATAATTATAGAGATTTAATCATATTAGTTGACAAAGTTTGAATTTGTAATAACTACCAGATTTTCAGTGATTATATTCTGATTAAATTGTAATAATTAGAGATATTATTTTACCCCTAAAATTATGAAATTTGATTTCATGTAAACCAGAATGAGTTCATCCCTTCACACTATAAAAGAGAAGGATCATTACTGGTACAAATGTTACAATTTTTAAGAGAAAAACACTTAGTGAGAGCTCGTGATTAATACAAGAATAATGGATATAGACAATGATCTTTAGGTCGAACCATTTTAAAAATCTTCTTGTTTGATCTTATTCTATTGTTTTACAACCATACATATTGTTCTATTGCGTTGACCAAATTCGCACGTCAACATTTTGGCGCTAGAAGGAGGGGCCGTTTGAGGATTCAAACCTCCACTTTGCCTAAAAAACAGTATTTTATTCCACCTTTCAAGTAATTCTTAAAAAAACAATGGCAAGAGGTGTAGGAACCCGTTTCTAGACAATGAGGAGCAGGGATGTGCCATCAACTGGAGGACATTCAGAGGCATCTCACCAGCCTCAACCGCCACCAACTGTTCCAAGTGTGGTCCCCGTGGTCCCCACAGTCTCGCTACCTGTTTCAAATCTACCAGCAGGCCCGTTCCTTTATTAAGCGGATCGGTAGGGAAACGACTAGGTTGGTCCCTCTAGCTTGCCAGATTTCAACAACTTAGATGGGCCCAGGACGACGATTGCATTTATTTTGGTTTTTATATTATCAGTTATTCATTACTTTTGGTCATGTAAATGTAATATACATGTTTTTGTGTAAACATATTTTTGGTATTTAAGTAATCACATGATTTATGGTGTAAACATGTGCATATGAGTACATGTTTCATCCAAAAATCAATTTCATGATTTTAAGTAAATATTTTAGTGAATTCATATTTTTGATAATTTTCTATTTTGATATTAAAACTATTTGTGTTGTGATTGATTTGTTGAGATGGACTGGAGGTCCACGGTTGTTGAGATTTGAATTATTATAGAAGTGTTCAGTTTTTATACAGGTCTCCCGAATTTGGTAAATTTTAGAAAAACGGGAGAGACTTTGCCAAAAAAAAAAAATCCACAACCTTTCTCTTAGAATTATAAAAGTTGGAACGGGTTCGCTTAATGGAATCTTCTAGTTTCGCCATTTAGATTCTAGGAGATTTCCACTGAAGTGCTCGGCGGGGCCTCTGGAGTCTACAATAGAGGATTTTGGGGCGGGTCCCGTCAAAGAAGCTTAACATACTTCCACTCCTACCTTTGTGCTTAAGGATGAACATAAAGAGCTCAAGGTCCCTCTGTGGGAACTATACGTCGACGGGTCATCGTGTGAAGGGAAAGCTAGCCTCTTAATCAGCCCAGAGAAGCACAAAATCATTTTGATTATATACCCATTTCGATCTCCACATGAGGAGAATACGAATCCACCTTACCCATCATTTTTATAATATTGGTCATACTTGAATTTAAATGAAAAGTATGGGAGGCTCTCAACATGCCCCCTTATTTTTATTTATTTTTTATTAAATTGAATGGCTTAATATTTTAAAAATATTTTATAATATTTATTTGACATTTTCATTTAAATAATCACTATTTAAGTTTAATTAATAAATAATTTATATTTCCATAAAAATAATGTAAATGATCAAAATATTAAATTGTAGTTATATGATATATGAAGTTCATTGATAATTATTTTAACTAGTAGTTGCACAAATAACACTCGAGTTTAGGTCTAATTGCATGTATGTGGATTTTTTTATAAAAATTGACACAAACATCCTCTAGCGTTAGTGGTCAACGGTTAAAATTAACGGTTGATTCTTATGTAAAAGGTCCAAAATACCCCTTGTATATATTTTATTATTTATTATTTACTTATTTTATTTATTTAATAAAAAATAATTAAAAAATAATTTTATTTTCAATTGAATTTCTTTATTTTAAATAATGAAATTAGGTATTTGATGGGTGGTGAATATTTTATTTTATTTTTTATTTGATTTAAGTGATGAAGATATAGTTGGAGATTTGATGGGTGATGAAGATGAAGTTGGGTATTTGATGGGTAATGAAGATGTTATTTCATAAGTGATGAAGATTTTTTTTTTATTTTTTTTGTTTGATTTAAGTGATAAAAATGAAGTTGGATATTTGATGGTGATGAGATGAAGTTTTTATTTTTTTATTTTTTTTTATTTTAAGTGATAAAGATGATGTTAGGTATTTGATGGGTGATGAAGATTTGTTTATTTGTTTATTTGATGTAAATGATGAAGATGAAGTTGGTTATTTGATGCGATGAGATTGAAGCTTTTTTTTTTTTCTTAAAGTGATAAAGATGAAGTTGGGTATTTGGTGGGTAATGAAAATGAAGTATTTTTATTTTTGATTTAATGAATTTTGGTTGATGAAAATAATGATGAAGATAATTTATTTTTTATTTTTTTTATTAAAAGTTATTTTATTTTAATTAACTAAATGCTTTTAATTAATTTAATATGTAAAAAACTATTTTACCCCTTGACTGTTATTCTCTAACTGTTGATCACTAACGATAGGGGATATTTTTGTCAGTTTTAACAAAAGGTTTATTTAAGGGCAATGGTGAAATTTTGAGAAAAAGGTGTACATACAGTTTTGGGTTATTATTAAAGTCTCCGAATCTCCACAATCCATCTCTGAGATGGACGGTAGAGATCATAACAAAGAAATTTTTTTTTTAAAAAAAAAAGATTGTGGAGATCCGAAATAAGATCTTTAGCGTCTATATATGGAAATGACGGTGAAGAAGATGGAGATCCCATCTCCATTGATAGAGATGATGTAACATCCCGGATTTCGGGTGATGAATTTTTGTTATATATGAAATATGTGAAAAATAAAATTTTTCTATTTGAGGGGGTGTAAAGGTAATTAAATGTATGTTTATTTTATGATTTCCAGCGGACCGAATTGAATAGTGAAAAATGAATGAAAAATGAAAAATTGGAAAACTGGACCAGAGAGCATCGCGACCTGGTCACCGCGACCACAGGTCGCGACAACTCGCTCGCGGTGAAAAACGCAAAATCTGGCAGTGAGTACCGCGACCAGTCACCGCGACCACAGGTCGCGATGGCTTGCTCGCGATGAAAATGGCAAAACCTGGCAGTGAGCAACGTGACCAGCCACCGCGACCACAGGTCGCGATGGACTGCTCGCGATGAAATTGTCAAAAACAGGCAGAGAGCAACGCGACCAGTCGCGCGACCAGGGCGCGCTCGCGACGAAGGCGGTGCGCGCACTCCAGTGAGCACCGCGACCTGGTGCCGCGACCACAGGTCGCGACGGCGGTCGCGATGGCGAAAAAAATATAAAAAAAATAGAAGCTTCTCGCAGAAGCTAGAGAAAACAGAAACAGAAAAGAGAAGAGAGAGTGACCGAGAAGAAGAGAGAAGAAGAAGAAGAGAGAAGAAGAAGAAAGAAAAGAAAAGAAAAAGAGGAAGAAGAGGAAGAAGGAGAAAGGAAAGGGAAGGGAAAACGAAATCGTGGAACCGCGATTCTCGAACGAAAAGACGGTACCGAGGTAGGTGTACGTTTGTTTTCGAAATCGTTACGAAAATATTCGTTATTGTTTTGTTATCGTTTTCATTTTTCGTTTTTCGTTATTGTTTTCGGTTCGTTTTCAATTTTGTAGAGATTTCTCGCATTTGATTTTCGTATGAACACTGTTTATTGTCTTTATTGTTGAGTTTATGAAAAATCGATGTTGATATCTTTATTTTGGACTATTTTGGACTGATTTGTGATAGATTGTATTTCAATTTCGTTTTCGAACATTTTGATTGTTGTGATTTGAGAAAAATATTGCTCGCATGACTATTGTTCATGATTTGTACTATATTGTGATTATTGTGAAAATAGTTTATTGAAACGGCCCTAGGATACGTAGACATAGAAGTGGATATAGGAGGTTGGTATACCAGCTGGGTTTTATTGAGCAGTACTGTGCCGATCGTGATTGATTGATATTGATGATACTGATGTACCTCCTCTTGGATTCGTCCAGAGGCTGGGAGATACGTACCTCCTCGGGATTCGTCCCGGGGGTTGGGAGTTAATGTACCTTCCTAAGGATTCGTTCCTGGGATAGGGAGTTATGTACCTCTCTAGGTTCCGTACCCACGGTCCTAGAGTTGGGAGACACGTACCTCCTCAGAATTCGTTCTGGGGGTTGGGAGCTTGACCCATATTCCAGTCCGTATATGTTTAGTATTCTAGCGGGCCAGAATTGATTGGAATTGAAAAGTGTATTGAATGTTTTTATTAATCGAAAATTATATATTGACCACATTATTAAAGTTCAAGTGCTTGAAATTATTATATACTTGATTCTGCAATTTAATTGTTTTGATACATGATTTGCATTGATAAGTATATATTGTGAATTGTTATTATTAAAAGTTATATATGTTTCCATAGTGAGATTTTAGTACACCCACTAAGCTTTATGCTTAGCGCGTTAGTTTTGTTTCTAACGCGTAGGTACCAGGAATCCGGAGGAAGCTAAGGACTGAAGAACTGGAAGAATTGCAGACCGAGTCACAGGATTGTACAGTTGGGTAGCTATATTTTTGTCATGTGTATATATTCTGAAAGCATGCATATACAGGGAATTGTAAATATGTTTTGTAATATGATTTTAATTAATTATTTTACGATTTCTGAATGTATATATATATATATATATATATAACAGTTTTGAATGGTTTTAATTTATAATTTGTGATTGATAAGTCGCACTAAACGGCAGAGTGCGCAATTGTTTGAAATTGTTATTGAAGTGTTAGTGAAATTGGTATTGAATTGATTGTGTAAAAAAAAAAAAAAAAACAGGTTTTGGAAAGTCTGAAAAACAAACGATACTCTGCCGAATTTTCGCAAAAAGTTAATTATTGTTATGGGCTCACTTGAAAAGGATCTTTAAAATATTTTATGGGCTCACAATGATTTTAAAATGTAAAATGAAGTTTTGAAAAGATGTGAAAGTCCGAGTAGCGCTTCCCGGATCGGTCCGCCCGGATCGAGTCGGGGGGTGCTACAGATGATATCCAGCGATGAAAATCATCTTCATCGTTGGAGATGAATGGAGTCATCACCATCGTTAAAATAACGATGGCGTCATCTCCATCAATGGAGATGACACTATCGTCATTCTCAGCGATACAGATCATCTCCATCGATCTCTGTCGATGAAAATGGGATATCCACAATTTGTTTTTATGATCTTCACCATCTATCTCTGAGATGGACAATAGAAATCTATCTTTTTTTTTTATTTTATTTTATTTTATATTTGATCTACCGTCCATCATATAATGGATGATTAAGATTCATTGATATTTTAAATTAAAAATTTTTAATCTAAGATTTGCAGTCATTTACCTATGATCTAATTGCATCGATCTCCCTTATTGTTTTGTCAACTACAAGCGCAGTCAACTTTATCGTTAATTGACAAACATCTCCCATGCCCTTAGTAAAATTTGGTCAAATATAACAGTTGCCTAGGGGAAGTCTTTGTCAAAAAACTCAAAAGTTAACTAACGGGAGGGGAGGTATTTATCAATAAACCCAAAAATTGACTCTGCCTATAATTAAGCAAACCTCAGGGGAGGTAGGCATTATTTACTCTTTACCTATATACTCTCAGTGACATCAAATCTTTAACGAAATATTAAATTATCAAGGGTATTTTGAAAAATAAAATTAATGGTATGAGTGAATTTAGTTATAAAATGAAATTATAAGGGAATTTTAATAAAAAATAGTACTAGAGGGTGATTTTGTATAATACCGCAAACTAAAGGGGATATTAACAATAACCTTACAGTGTTAGAGGGGTGTGAATATGGCCACTCTCCAATAAAATGTTGACAATTATTAATTTAGTCCTTAAATTTTAACGAATTATGAGTTTTTTAAAATGTAGTTTGTTTTATTGATATCCGTGAACCCTAGGTTTTCGTACATGTATATCAATTTGGTCTCTTTGATCAATTTTTTAACGATCAAACTCACAGAAAATGATAAAAAGACAATTTTAATTTTAACTCTATTTAAATGAGTTAAAACTACAATTTTACCTTCAAACTTTTAAAAATTTGACAGCTTTATTTTTACTCATATCCAATACAAATATACATGTGTTAGTAAAATAAAAAATAAATAATCTCCAATACAAATATGATCATTTTATATTAATTTCTTAAAAATAAAATTAAAAATAATCAAATGAATCTCCACGGTCCATCAATCTTGATGGATATAGAGATAATATTAAAAACATCTAAAAAATATATATATTTTAAAATGAACAATTAAAAAAAAGGGTGAATTGCACTCAAGTACCCTGACTTTTATCATAATTGCACGCTTAATGCCAGTTTTGCCATAATTACACTCTAGTACCCGGTAATCCGTTGACCACCGTTAGGGAAACGGTTGACTAACTGGGTTCAGGGGCAAATTGGTCTTTTACATTTAAATTTATTTTTAAAAAAATTTAAAAATCATCCAACCAATAAGAACATGCCACGTCATATTTTAATTAATTTTAAAAATATTTTTTAAAAAAAAATTAAATTTGAAATAAAAAAAAATTTAATTTTTTTTTTGAAGAACACGAACCCAGATCTGGGTTCGTGCTCTTCGAACACGAACCCAGGTGCTGGGTTCGAGCACGAACCCAGGTGCTGGGTTCGTGCTAGAACCTAGATTTCTGGGTTCTAACACGAACCCAGTTCTGGGTTCGTGTTCGAACCCAGATTTCTGGGTTCTAACACGAACCTAGTTCTGGGTTCGTGTTCGAACCCAGATTTCTGGGTTCGAGCACGAACCCAGGTTGCTGGGTTCGAACACGAACCCAGAACTGGGTTCGTGCTCAAAGGTTCGAGCACGAACCCAGTTCTGGGTTCGTGTTCGAACCCAGAAATCTGGGTTCGAACACGAACCCAGCAACCTGGGTTAGTGCTCGAACCCAGAACTGGGTTCGAACACGAACCCAGAACTGGGTTCGAGCACGAACCCAGGTTGCTGGATTTGTGTTCGAACCCAGAAATGGGTTCGAACACGAACCCAGCAACCTGGGTTCGTGCTCGAACCCAGAAATGGGTTCGAACACGAACCCAGCACCTGGGTTCGTGTTTGAAGAGCACGAACCCAGATCTGGGTTCGTGCTCTTCGAACACGAACCCAGTTGGGTTCGTGTTCTTAAAAAAAAAATTAATTTTTTTTCCTTTGCAGGGGCAGTTTGGTCATTTTACCTGAATCCGTTTGGTCAACTGTTACCCTAACGGTGGTCAACGGATTACCGGGTACTAGAGTGCAATTATGGCAAAACTGGTATTAAGCGTGCAATTATGATAAAAGTCAGGGTACTTGAGTGCAATTCACCCTAAAAAAAAAGTTCATGCTCTTAGTGGAATGAAGATCTAATATGGAGATTGGATCTCCACAATCTATCAATTGATGGACGGTGGAGATCTAATCTAGAGATTGGATCTCTACACCAAGAAAAAAAAAATTCAAATCTCCAACGATGGAGATCGTCTCTAACACTAAAGATGAGCGACCTCCATCGCTGGTTGGAGATCCTTCGCTCTCGAGCGATGGAGATGAGTCTCTATTGCTGGTGACCCAGCGACCTTCATCAATGGTCTAGTGATGGAGGTCACTCATCTCCAGCAATGAAGATCATCTCTATCACTGGAGATTTGAATTTTTATTTTTTATTTTTTATTTTTTTGTTCTTGGTGTGGAGATCAAATATCTAAATTGGATCTCCATTCACAACAATTGTTTTTTGGGTGTTCTTGGTGCGGAGATCCAATCTGGAGATTGAATCTCCATTCACAATAATATTTTTATTTTTTTAAATTGTCCATTCACAATAATTTTTTCTTTTTTTTAAAAAAAATTCAATATGATCTCCATCGTCCATCAATCTTGATGGATGGTGAAGACCCATTTAAAATTTTTAAAATTTTTAATCAATGGTAATAATGTAATTTCACGGGAGAATTGCAATAAAGTACCCTAACGTTTGGCCATATTGCAATGAAATCGTGAGTTTAGCCTTAATTATACGTTTATATCCTATCGTCAGTTGACCTAGTTAAACATAACGGTTTGACCTTAACTTATGTGCGAAATGACATAACTACCCCTAGTTAAAAAAATTAAATTAAACAAAATTGAAAAAAATGAAAAAAAAATTAATTTTTTTAAAATGGATCTCCACCATCCATCAATCTTGATGGACGGTGGAGATACATTTTAAAAGAAATATTTTTTTTGGGAAAATTAAACAATTAAAAAAAGTTTAAAAAAAATTATTTTATGTTAAAATTCTTTTTGGTGTTCTTGGTAGAGATCCAGATTGGATCTATTCCCATTGATGGAGCAGATCTGCAAAAACCAATTTTTTTTTTTGGATGGTGTTCTTGTTTGAGATCCAATCTGGATCTCCACTACCAAGAACACCAAGAACATAATTTTTTTTAATTTTAATTTTAATTTTTAATTTTTTTTATCAATATAATCTCCATCGTCCATCAAGATTGATGGATGGTGGAGATTCATTTAATCTTTTTATAATTTTTAACAATTTTTTTTAAAAAATAAATTAAGGTAAAAATGACCAAATTACCCTTTGACTATTGGTTGACCGTCAACTCTAACAGTCAACCAGTTAGTCAAGGGTACTAACGTGTAATTAAGGTTAAACTCACGATTTCATTGCAATATGGCTATACGTCAGGGTACTTCATTGTAATTCGTCCAAATTCACCAAAAACATTTTTGTTGGCACGTAGATAGTTCTAGTTTAAAGACTAAAATACCCCTGAAACCGTTAAGTACAACTAATGATTGACTCACAGAAGGACTTATTTGATATATTTACGAAAATTAGGGTCCATGAGTACTAATAAAATAAACTGCGTTATAAAATTGATAATTTGTCAAAATATAGGGACTAAATCGATAATTTCCATAAAAAACATTTTATATGAACTGAACTAATTAAATCAAACCAGACCAATTTGTATGCGTTCGGTTTGTCCGTTCGGTTTATCGTTTTATATCCATAGCTGCTTTGAACCTCATTTTCGAATGAGTAACTTACGAATAACCGTTATGCCTTGAAAGTTTCCCGCCAAATGAAGAACATAGAGATTGATCGAAAATGCACGAACTCTTCAGAACTAGTCTTATAAGGTAATGATAATTTTGATTTGAGGATATAAAATTTGATTATTTTAACTTTTTTTTTTTTTATTTGTCTATGTATTTTCCACACTTTGGCTGTTTTGAATTGTTTTTTTGTATGTTGGTTTGGTTATGGGTTCTAGTCATGATTTGAGTGACAAATGGTGTATTGATGAAGACGTTTGAAGTGTGCGCGCCAACTGTTTGATTTTCTGATTGTGAGAGAAAAGCTTACTATATTTTTCTTTAACTTTGCTTTCCTTTTCTTATGGTTTATAAATGAAATAGCTTACTTGATGTATTTTTGCTGTTTGAGCATTTGACGAGTGGTAACATTTAGTTTGTGGAAGAGGATACATCTACTTGTGATTAGTATACAGGGGCTTTAGTCTGGAATCTATATGTCACCTTCTCTCTTCAAGTACCAACATTTTAACAAAAAGTTCCTGGTAAGAACTACGTTGCATATATTATATCTGTGGATGGATATTCGCTTTGCTATATGAGTCCACATATTATTATTTTAAGAATATTAATGGTCAGTAGGCAACTAAGAAATGGGGAAAAACAGAGGACATGCTTTTATGAGGTGTTTCTTTTTTTTTTTTTTACATAACAAAATATTTTAAATATATGTCCCATAAATAGTTTTAGGACTTATAATTTTTCATTGTTTCTGTTCCTTAACTTGTATTCTGCTCTCATCATTATGTGTCCACATCAATAGCAGTGTCGAATATGGTGCTCTTCAATGTGGGTTGAACACAGTTTAAGCATCAGGGCACAATGCAAACTTCAGTCACTGAGATGTGGAAGGGTTAAAATGTCAGAGTCACTTGCGAGTTGGTTGTTTATTGTTGCAAGTCTCAGCAATAAGCTATTACTAGTTTAGTACTCGATAGATAAGAAAAAAGAGAAACAATTTTACACACAACATAACACATAGATCTAGCTTAATTCTGTTTAAGACTGTCTAAACTAGAGAAGAAGAAATTCACTATTACGAGATTTACAAGGCTCTGATGTCTCTCTGTCTCTTACCCAACTCAATAGACCAATCATTCACTCTCTTTAGGTCTCTCTGCCTCAGTTCCTTTTTCCTCCCCGCTAGGAACCTAGAGACAACAACCAAATGGTCTTTATGTATGACCCAATTATAACAGGTAACCTCAAAACCCTAATCTTATTTGAGCTAAGCTTGAGTCAGGACCATGAAGGTTACAAACAAATAGAATTCTAGCCACCATTACTACATCGGCTTTATAACAAAAGGTTATCATTGATTAGGGAAGTCAAAGTAGAGTGACATTAGGAAATAAATGTAATTTCACCAATGAAAACCTAAGTTGTATATGAGCTAAGTTCAAAATTGCTTTTATCGATTTCCTGTAACTTTTTCGCTTAAAGTTTTACAGGACATCATAGCTAATCAATTTGGACTTCAGTCTGATATAGAGTAAAGGATAAATCCAAATATTTTATCATCATACAAGGTTTGCCTTTGATTCTGAACCTTGTATGAGCACGTATGCTAATCAAATGGCTTTCCTGCCCAGGTATTTCTCAAGGAAAGATATCCAAATCGTTGTTGGATGTGGATGCCCAAGCATAGATAGGAAGGTCGTCAACTCAGGGAAGCCTCTGAGGGCACATGTGGGCATTGATGAAGGAAATGTATGTATAGAGTTTTATCCTCTCCCAGTAATTACTGATTAGTCGACTTAGCCTTTAAAAGCAATCTTTTCTTACGATGTTTTTGTCTTCTAATTAGTCTCCCACAAAAGAATTGTTGTTTCAATGAAGTGCACTCATGTATTAAATATAATAATAAGGAAGCTATCTTAGTAGGTTTGCAGCTCCTGCAACTTGAGGGGTAATTGTGAGAGGGCTTACGTGAAAGCACGTGAAGATGAAGGTGGGCGGACAGTGGATGTCATGCGTATTTTATTGACATATGGGCTTGATCCTATTACTGGTACGGTGGAGAACAAACCATGTCAAAACAAATTGGTTAAAGAATCAGTAAGAAGAATGTTGAAAGAAATGGTGGAGTATGGTGCCAAGGAGCCCGACTCCGATCTCCCAAATGCTGAATCCTCAAAAGGCAATTTACTGGTTCAAGATCATTTAAGCCCAAAGGGAAATGGCCACTTAAACGTTCCAATGAAGCAAGGTGATTGGCGTTGTCCCAAGTAATCAATCGCATTCCTGGGACGAAGATTCTGGATTTGTTGATTTTCCCATTGCAGGAGGTAAGAGTGCATTATCTCAAAATCCACACAAGAGAGAAAAATGGAAGCTTGAGATATTGGAAAGAAACAGAAATACAGCGGGAACAAGAGAAACTGATTGACTCTAAGTCTGCCGACAGCCTGAGGATGTTGGATTCCCTTGAATCTACTGATGATGAAGAGGTGGCCGGGTGGTTTGGGCACAACAAATAGAAGATGGATACTAGGTAATCAATACACATCCTTGATAGCAATTTTGTTTTCTTTATTGCTATATTAATTACTGAAAAGATCTAGGTGATCTGTTGTCACGCTACTTCGGAATCAAATTTGTTGAAATCTTTTGACAAGTGTAGTTTTGTTAATTGTGGTAAACTTATTGCTCTTAAACTCCAAACAAACAGAGCAACTTTTGGTGCAAATAGTACAAAAAGGAGAGGAATAAAAGCTCAACATTGAAAATCCACTCTCATATTTCATCTTACTAAAAGTCATTGTATACAGTGTCTTGTAGATGAGAGGTTATTAATTATAGCATACATTTCTTACAATCAAATTTACATTGAAATGATGTTATCATATTTACTCTCTGCCTGATAACCTATAGTAATTTACCAAGGAATTACCATCCAACTCCTTTGTGAAGAACCTTCTCATGTAGTCTGCATAAGAGAACTGCCGAAAAAGGGCTGGCTTCTCCGGCGATATTAGCTCTGGTAGTGGTCCATGCAAGCTATCCCTATCGCTTGAGTTGAAGAAAACTGCTACTGAGATTCTTGGCTCACGAGAAGCATTAGCCACAACTCTATGGTCCACGCTTTTGTATTCATCATTAGACATAATCTGAAGTATATCACCGATGTTAATAACAAGAGCTCCAGGAACGGGTTTGACATCCATCCACTCCTCACCACACTTAACCTGCAACCCACCTGTCTGATCCTGAAGCAAAATGGTCAATGCTCCTGGATCCGTATGAGAGGCAGTTCCCACCGTCAGATCAGGCTGGGGACAGTACGGATAGTAGTGAGCCACCATCGTCCTCCCTCGGAGAAACTCCATCTCCTTCAATCTCCCCATATCCACTCCCAAACCTTCACACAACAACTCCATTAAGACCTCTCCAAGCTTGGTCACATTCTGATTCCACTCCACCACTTCGTTTCTACATATTTCAGGAATTTCATCAAGCTCCGGCAGAGTCGGACCCAACTTTACCTGGAGAGTGTCCCTGGAAAAAAAAGAAAAAGAAAAAAATCATGCAATTAACACTCATCTAAAACAAGGTCACTAAGTTCAAAAAAAAAAAACCAAGGTAAAAAATCATGCAATTAACACCCATCTAAAACAAGGTCACTAAGTTAAAAAAAAAAAAAAAAAACCAAGGTCACTAGTTTATTCTATTCTCACCTCTTCACTTTTTTTTTACTTTTTCATCTCCTTCTCTCTTTCCTCTGTTTCTTCTTTCTTTTTTTTTTTTTTTATAACTTTTTTTTTTCAATTTCTCATATTTCATTAAACTATTTATATATAAAACTAAATTTATTTTATCTATTTTAAAATTTAATTAAATATATTAATAAAAATGTTATAAAACTTTAGGGTCAATTGCATTAAGATACTCAGAGTTTATCCATAATTACACGTATAATGCTAGTTTACAGTTTATTACACTCAAATACTCTACAGTTATTTGCCTTAGTTAAAACTAACGGTTGACCAAATTTTTTTTATATAAAATGACATAATTACCCTTATTAAAAATGTAGTAATAATAATAATAATAATAAATAATTAAAAAAATAATTACAACCAACCATTTTCATCTTCATCTATAACTCACCAAAAAAAATAAAAAAATAAATCACCATCATCTTCATCTTCAACCTACAACAAAAAATAACACCATCATCTTCATCTTCATTTTCAATCCACAAAAAAAAAAAAATATCCACCATCCATCTATCCTCCATCAACCATTCATTCAAATCCAAAAAATCTTCATCTTCAACTCACCAAGAAAAAAAAAAAAACCACTATCATCTTCATCTTCAACCCACGGAAAAAAAAAAAAAAAAATCACCATCCTTCTATCTTCCATCAAGTATCATCCAAACTCAAAAAATCTTCATATTCATCTTCAACCCACCAAAAAAAAGAAAATTACCATCATCTTTATCTTCAACCCAACAAAAAAAAAAAAAAAAAACCACCATCATTTTTATTAACCCAAAAAAAAAAAAAAAAAAACCAGCATCCATCCATCTTCCATCAACCATTCATCCAAATCCAAAAAATCTTCATCTTTCATCTTCATCTTCAACCCACCAAAAAAAAAAAAAAACCATCATCTTTATCTTCAACCCACCAAAAAAAAAAAAAAAACCACCATCATTTTTATCAACCCAAAAAAAAAAAAACCACCATCCATCCATCTTCCATCAACTATTCATCCAAATCCAAAAAATCTTCATCTTCATCTTCAACCCACCAAAAAAAAAAAAAACCATCATCTTCATCTTCATCTTCAACCCACCAAAAAATAAAAAATCACCCTCATCTTCATCTTCATCTTCAACCTACCAATAAAAAATCACCTTCCACCCATCTTCCATCAACCATTCATTAAAATCTAAAAAATCTTCATCTTCAACCCACAAAAAAAAAAAAAAAAAAACCCACCATACAACCATCTTGCATCAATCATTCATCAAAATCCAAAAAACTAGATTACAACAAACAAAAATAAAAAAATAATAACATTCAAAACTAAAATAATAAAAATAAAAATATAGATAAAGATTCTCCCATCAACCATTCTTTTTATCTTTTTGCTTTTTAATTTTTTTTAAAGGTTCAGATATTCTTTATTAAAAAAATAAAATTTTTAATTATTTAAATAAAAATTAATTTTAATGGATGACATGGCGTGTCTTAATTGGTTAGATAGTTTTTTTAAACTTTTTCAAGTATAAAAAACCAAAATACTCTTGAGCCGTTAAGGTCACAGTTAAGTGGACAGTGATCAACGCGGTCAAGGATACTTGAGTGTAATAAACGATAAACTGAAATTATACGTTAAATAAAGTCAGGGTACCTTAGTGCAATTCATCTAAAATTTTAATATCTTTAATATCAACTAAAGAATATTATTATTTTCTTTAAAATTAATTTTAAATAGTTTTATTTATTTTAAGTGATATCATTTTATTCAAAAGTTAAATATTATACATAATAATTTAATTCAATTTTTAACCAAATTTTATTTATTTTATTTTCTTAGAATTAATTTTAATTTATTTTATTTTATTTAAAAATTAATTTAATTTAATTTAACATTATTCTCACATTATATCAAATAAAAACACAATTATGTTCTATTCATTACAATTGTATTAAATTGGTATTATTCAATCTAATTCAAATCCTAAACGTGAATGGCCACAGGCAATTGTCCAATTTTGACTCCTTTTTTTTTTTACACAGTGTGTTTACAGTTTCAACTACCATTTGTGTTGCGGTAAAAACAAATTTTCATAATTATGTAAGGTAAGGTTATGATAGGTACCTCCAACTGGCAGCTTTGGAGTGAAACAAGTCGATGTTAGAGAAGAACGATACGCCACGGTTCATATCTCTACGGTAGACCCGCGCCTTGATCTCTGCCGGCTGTTCATGGAATCCTTTGATGGCTCCAATCACTCGCTCCAGAACCTCCGGTTCAATTCCATGATTAACAACCTGGAAAAACCCCAGCTCACGTGAAGCACGGGCAATCTTTTCCACGATCGTCGATCGAAGGCCGGATAAGTCGATAGTGGGGATGAGTTGAGGGTCTGGTCGGGTGGTGGAGTTGGGTTCGAGGGCGGAGAGAGTTTCGGGTGGGTGGATGAAGAAGCGGGGGATGGTGGTGATGCCGGAGTCGATTAAACCTTTGACTCCGGTTTTGGCGTCGTCGAATTGTTTAATATGTACGGCTCTGTCGTAGGATTCAGGGTTCATGGTTGCCGCCGCCGAGAAGATGACTTAAACAAGGAAAACAACGGTGGATTATGCGAGGGACTAGGGAGGATGGAACGTTTGCTTGTCTTCTTTATAATAATAATTTTCTTCTTCGGTTGTTGACCATATTTATTTATTTTAAGGGATATTATCATTTAGACATGGCCAAAGGAACCGGACTGGCGGTTCCGGTTCCGAAACCGCCGGTTTCAGTTCCAAATTTTCATCAACCGGAACCGGGATCGGGGAGGTCCCGGTCCCGGTTCCGGTTGGAACCGGGATGAACCGCCTGGTTCGGTTCCTCCCCGGTTTTTTTGGAACCGGCGGTTCAACCGCCGGTTCCAAACCGTCGGAACCGGCCAAAATAAAAAAAAATTTTGAATTTTTTTTTCAAATTAAAAAATGAAAAAAATTTAATAAAAAGTTAAAAAAATTAAACTAATGAATAAACCAAAGGTAATAAATCATTGTGGATGGATAATTAAAACTTTAGAAGTGTGTACATATATATATATATATGCAAAGGTAGTTTCAAAATATATTCACTTTCAATGTGGGATTGGTTATATATATAGATAAGTAAAGATGGTTCAAGTCTTGTACACTTTCAATGTGGGATTTGAGAATATAGTCAAAAATGGTCTACACTAGTCCCACATTGAAAGTAAAAGAGAAGTGTAGGAGATGAAGTTTTATATAAAATGATAGTAAGTAGTCCCACATTGAAAAGAAAATTGTAGTGTAGGAAGTTGAGTACTTATAAGTAGTCCCACATTGAAAAAAAAAGAGAAGTGTAGGAAGTTGAGTGCTTATAAAAGGGATGAGTATTTGTTGGGTTATGATTTAAGTAATATGTGGCCCAACAATAGTATTGGGCCATTTACTCATATTTATTATAAATTATTATATGGCCCAACAGTGTTGGGATATATATTATATATATATATATATATATATATATATATATTAGTAAAAAATTAAAAAGTTCCTACATATATATATTAGGATATATATATACATATATGTTGGGATATATATTAGTATACATATATATACATATATGTATATATATATATATTTGTTTATATATATATATTAGTAAAAAATTAATTTTTTTTAAAAAAAAAAAAACCGGAACCGCCCGAACCGGGCGGTTCAGTGAACCGCCGGTTCCAAACCGGCGGTTCCGGTTATTTTTTTTAGGAAACCGGAACCGGGACCGATTGTCCCGGTTCTAGAACCGGTTTTGAACCGGAACCTAAGGTTCCGGTTCAAAACCGCCGGTTCGGTTCGAACCGCCCGGTTCGAACCAAACCGGGGCCATGTCTATTATCATTCTTTTTCTGGCGTATTTTTTATTTTTTACACTTTAATTTTATTTTTTTCACTTTTATCCTTTCTATAAAAGCAGTAAGTAATTCAATAGAAAAGATTATTTTATGTTTAATTTTATAATAAAATATTTTTATATATAAAAAATAAAAACACATAAAAATAATTTAATAAAAATATGAATTTAATAAATTTAATAAAAAATTATTAAAAAATTAAAAACACAGAATAAAAATTTAATAAACTAAAAATATAATTTTTTAAAAAACAATTTTAGATATGGTGGAGTTCCAACCGTCCATATTTAGAAGATGGACAGTGGGGATTGATCTCCTTATCAATTTCATAGACTCTGGCCACTCTTTAGGTTGTGGCTTGCTCGTTTGACCATTGATAATTGTTGGATGCCATAGATTCAATGAGATCATACGCGGCATCGGTATCCTTGCCCATTAATGCTCCTCCTGCGGCGGCATCAATAGTACTATGGATTAAGTGAACCAACCCATTGTAGAAAGTTTGCACTATTAACCACTTTGGCAATCCACTATGTGGACACTTTCTTTGTAGCTTTTTAAATCTCTCTCAGACTTCATAGAGTGACTCACCATCAAACTGTGCGAACTAGGTGATCTCGTTCCTTAACTTAGCAGTTCTGCTTGGTGGAAAATATTTTGCAAGAAAAGCTTGAACCATCTTATCCCATGTATTGATCGATCCCGGTTGTAGAGAAGTTAATCAGCTTCTCGCTTTATCCCGTAAAGAGAATGGAAATAAACGCAATCTAACAGCATCATCTGATACCCCATTATGTTTGAAGGTGTCGCAAATTTGGAGGAAATTTTCAAGATGGGTATTAGGATCATCATGTGGCATACCTCCAAACTGGACTGTTATTGTGATCATCTGGATGATGGCAGGCTTAATCTCGAAATTATTTGCTGCCACTGCTAGTTTCCTTATGCTAGAAAGAGTTCCATCAACCGTAGGGACAACATAGTCCCTAAGAAGACGCGGAACATTAGGTGCTCCAAGATTAGCTTCAGGATTTTCCTGGTTGTCCATAGCAGCTAGTGCTTTGACTTCCCTTAAACGTCGATGGAGAGTTCTTTCAATTTCAGGATCAAAAGGTTCGAGCTAAGAAGGTCTTACGCTTCTCGTACGTCTCATGCAACGTGAAACTTACCTGAAAAAGTTAAAAGAAAAACAATTAAATAAAAAAAAATTCCAAAGTAGCAAAAGGCTAAATCAGTATTGATATTGACACTCAATTGTCCCCGGCAACGGCGCCAAAACCTTGATGTGGATTTTATGCAACTCACAAGTGTACGAGATCAACACAAGTAATAAAGAGTTAATAGAGTATTGTTCCCACGAGGACAATGAATATCAATTACCAAAATTAACTCAACCTAATTCTATTTGGAATAATAATATTTTAGAAATTGCAAATAACTAAAAATAATTAAAAACTACGATTCGAATTCAAGGGAATTGAGGCGTTAGGATATCCGATTTCACTTGGTTATTATTATCAAACACTCATGAGTTACTATCTAGATTTTATTACCGATGGTTAAATGCGTAGTTAAACTAGATTAACCAATAATCTCTCTCGAATATTACCAGAATTATTCAATCGCACACCAATACCCTATCTCTCGATGACTACTGAGTGCGCGAGAATACATTAAGATTAAATAAACACAAAACAAGCAACACAAACCAATTACTATATCTCTATGTAATCTAGTATGTGATAGATATTAATACGAGCACGTGGCGGGCGTCTCCTTTCGGCTCATAACCCAACCACCTATAATGATTCTAAGTGATGATCAGACACAATAGAAAATAATAAACTCAATAATATCTATTCAATACATCAATAACAAATCTAAATAGAAAAACTCAATTGTATTCAATAATTAATAAACCAAGATTCATCATCAATACTAACTATGGAAAATTAGTCCATGCTTGAGTAAAAGAATAAAGCAATAATATTCTTAAATCCTAGCATGACTAATTACAACGGAAAAGTAAAGGAGATGAAATCTTAGAAAATTTCGTTGATTCCTAATTGATTACTTTCCGAGGTGATAAGAAATTGATGACGAATGCGATGCGGAACGAAGATGTTGCTTCCAAACCCTAGAATTTTCGACCTCCCTTCTTGTTGGATGAGTATCTATTTATAGCTTTTCCTAATGAGAGTTTGAGAAGGAAAAGAAGTCATGAAATCATGTCCAACAGGTGCTACCTAAAAGCGCTACCTGAGGTAGCGCTTCTTGGTAGCGCCACCTGATTCGCAATATTTGAACTAAAAGGTGCTACCTACGAGGTAGCGCTTCTTGGTAGCATTACCTGATTCACTCTTCAACTCTATTTTACGGTAGCGTTTCGCCTAAACTCGCTCTTCAACTCAATTTTACAGTCTATTGATCTGAAATCATCCAAAACATCATCGATCATCAAATATCATCTGCACACTAAATAAAAGCATCAAAACGTCCAATTTTCCTTAAGAATCGAGCAAAAACGATAAATAATGGGGTCGCAAAATCATGCAAAATGGGGTCGCAAAATCATGCAAAATATGACATTATCAATACCCCCAAACCTACCTTTTGCTCATCCTCGAGCAAAATCAGAACGAAACAAAAATGCAAAACAAAAATAAACAAATAAAGTAAACTATCCTAATCCACTTTCGTAGGTAAACACGATGGCACTTAGCATGTGCCACAAGCCTTTAAACCTCTAGATGTCCTTAGTAGGAGGAGTTGTGTCTCCTAAAGGTTTACAGATACGACACCCACAAATGTAATCCCTGTGCGTTGAACTCATTGAAACACTTACTTAAAACATACTATCAAAGACTCATTCATGCATGACATACCAATAATCAATAACTAAAGCTCGGTCTATGGAATTAAACATCAAACAATATCTAACTAACCAATGCTCGAGTTATTATAATCTCAAAACAAACACATTCGAATGCCATTGATATAATTCGCATCAACTCTACATCTCGCATGGAATCTCTCATTATAGCTCTTAGAACCTAGGTTTATACACTCATTCAAATATATGCGAATTGGATTTTATGCACAATAAAAATCAAATTTTTCTTCGCATATGAGTATGTAAATAGAAAGACGCTCAGATTATGTAAAAGATCTCATGAACAGATTCAGACACTAAAAACGAAATAAATCACAATGTACACACATACTCTTAAGTTGGAATCATCAAAAGATCAGTAGGTTTTTTCTCAGTTGTAATGGGGCCAAGGGTGGAGGTTAAGAAATAGAACGGAAACCGAATTTCAAAAAGAACTTAGAATCACAAACACAGAGATTTATTCGAACTTCGACAAACCTCTACATTTCTTTTCAAGCACAAATTTTTTTTTAATGAATCCAATCCTTTTTTTTAATTCTTTTTTTTTTCCTTTTTTTTTAACTTCAAGTCATCAAGCTTAACACTCTTCTTTTCTCACAATTTTTTTTTTCTCTTTTGTTTTTTTTTTAAAATAGAACCCGACTTGAATGGACTTGAACACTTTTGATTTCCTTTTCTTCTTTTCTCACCTTCACAACTTTTCTTGAAAATTACCTTCTCTTTTCTATAATTCATCTTTAAATGATCTCAAGCTCAAAGGGTAAGACTAAAAGTACAAGGGCTTAGATACAGATTTTATGGGAGATGCAAGAAAATGGTTAATGTGTTTGGCTTCAAAGAGGTTAATGGAGCACATACAAAGGTTGAGAAATATGGCCTTTAACGCGGTTCAAAACACATAGCCTACATTACTTCTCAATATTCAACCAACTCAAAAGCATAACACATATGTGAATTATTTAAAATAGAGTTCATTAGCATCCAAAGCAAAACCTATAGAGTTCAATCTATTTTAAAATTATCACGGAGCGTGTATAGGAGTAGAAACAATAAAACCAAAATCTGTTCATTCCAGAACATGGCAGCTGTGCAATAAAACAATAGACAATATAAGGCTCACAATCGAGTTCATTATGTGGAATTTATTACGGACTCCAAAACATGACAGCTGTGCACTCCTAAATCTTCAATTTAATCCATCAAGGCTCTTTAATTGCACACAAACTCTTATTAGCTGCACACTAAAATAAAAACATTAAAAACAACCGATAATTACTCGAGAATGGAACACAAGTAGGTGAAGAAATGTACTAATGAAGATCCATTTTTTATCAAGAAATGGAGCCAACAAATTGCATATGGAAAATGCATGGAAAAGTATAATACGTGTTTATCACTTTGTTTGGTTATAATTGAGTAATATATTTTAATACCTTATATAGTGATATTTGAATTACTGGAACTTTACCATTACAAATTTTATTATATGATATTTATAATTCAAATTGTGAATTCAAATTAGTGTACACCCACTAAGCAAAAGTGTTTAGTGCGTTGAATTTATCACGCGTAGGTAGTAGAGCTTACGGGGTAGATAAAGACTAAAGAGCGAACATTTGCAGTGAAAAGACCGAGTCACATCCATCCTTATTTTTGGGTAGTTGTTATTTACCTCTTACTTATGTATTTATTAAAGAATGCATGTACAAGAGTTTTGTAAGTATTTGTAATTGCTAAGTCATATAAATGTCGACTAACAGTTTCTATTGTATAAAAATATGTAACTTTGTTATTTTTGTAATGTTATTTATTTGTTTTGATGAAATGATATAGAAAGTCGTACCAAAAATGGAAGGGTACACATAGTGGTTGAATAAATTTTGAAGTGTGGAAATTGTAAAAGATTTGAAATTTTTTTGTAATAGGTTGGGAAAGTTCAAAATTCAGGAATAACTCTGGCAAATTTTCGTTTATGAAAATTAAACTTGACCATTTTCAAAATATAAATAATTAATGTTTTTATTTCTTTTTAATAGTTTAAAGTTTAGTTTTACAAAACCAAAAATTGTTTTTGTATATAACTGAATAGAAGCAATTGCTAGAAAGTTAGCACTCCTAAATTCGGTCCTAATGGCTCGGGTAAAGGGGTATTACAGTTTTTATGGTATCAGAGCTTCGGTTTAGGCGTTCCTAGACCTAAAGGTGACATTTTGTTTGTACATGCATTGTATATAAATAAAATAGGAGGATGTGACTCTAATATGCAGATTCCTCTTCTGTCTTATATAGGATAAAAGAAGAAAACAAATGGAACCCTCTGAGGCCCAAAGCATTGAGGGTGATGTCAGAGGTAGACTTGACAGTCCCGCCAGTGTAGCTGGGGGAGCCTCGGGTGAATCTGCTAGTCCAAGGATGGCTGGACCAGAGGTCCAGGGCTAGCCAGCATTTATGCAGCAGATGACCGAGTTCTTTTAGCATGTAGCCAGAGCTGCGCAACAGAAGTCGGTATTAGAGCGATTGACAAAGTATAGAGCTACAGATTTTTACAGCATAAGAGATGAGGATGCCTCAGTTGCTGAGTACTGGTTAAAGAAGGCTGAAAGGATTTTATAGCAGCTTCACTGCATACCAGAGAAAAGCTTAGAGTGTGCCGTTTCTTTTTTACAGAAAGATGCTTTCCAGTGGTGATTTACAATATCGCACATAGTCCGGATAAAGGAAAAGACATGAGAGTTCTTTCAGAGGGAGTTTAGGAGGAAATATGTTGGTCATATGTACATAGATAATATGAAGAGAGAATTCATTAATCTGAAGCAGAGACAAATGACTGTTACAGAATACGAGAGAAAGTTCATTTGGTTTAGTAAATATGCTCGAGAGATTGTGGCTACAGAGACGGACATGTGTAGAAGATTTGAAGATGGATTGAATGACTACATACGCTTCAAGCTCACAGCTTTACTGCTAGAAGATTTCTCTCGATTGGTTTCAGTAGCCCTAAATGTGGAAATGATGAAGAAGGAGGAACAAATCAGAAAAGATAAAATCAGCAAAGGAAGGGTCAGGAACAATCTAGTTCATCTCAGCCTGCTAATAAGAAATTTAAAGAACCCCAAGCTGGTGGACAACCACAGGTGCAGAGGTAGACTCAGAGATTTACTGTTAGGACAAATCAACCGATAACTTTAGTGGCCAGCACCCTAGGGAGCACAGTACCACCATGTGAGCATTGTGGTAAAAAGCATTTAGGTGAGTGAAGAAAATTGACAGGGTCTTGTTTTATATGTGGGTCGCATGATCATTTTTAGAGAGATTGCCCGAAGAACAAGGCGACCTCCGTACCACAGACTGAGAGATCAGCCCCCATGGCTCCGAAAGGCAGAGGAACCAGTCGGACATCCGCTGAGGGAAGCAGTCAGAAAGGAGTATCTGAGACAGTGGAAAGATGGGATACTCGTACTTCGACACGTGTATATGCCATCAGGGCCCAACGGGACCAAGATGCACCAGATGTGATAGTTGGTATGGTCTCAATCTTTGATAGTATATCACATGCATTGATAGACCCAAGGTCCACTCACTCATATATCTGTACTTCAATACCTAGAGAGAGAAACCTAAAGGCAGATACCACTGAACATGAAGTGTTAATTAGTAACCCCTTAAGTTATAATGTGATCATGAATAAGGTTTACAGAGATTGTCCTATCGAGAATCAAAGATATGAATTTTCAGGTGACTTGATGGAATTACCTTTTCGTGAGTTCGATGTAATTTTGGGCATGGATTGGTTATCTAGACACCTGGTCGTAATTGATTGTTGCCTGAAGAGAGTAACACTTAAAACAACAGATGGTAAAGAAGTGACTATGGTGGGCGAAAGGACGAATTATCTCTCTAATGTCATATCAACCGTTACTGCAAGGAAATTGATAAGAAAAGGTTGTAAAGCATATCTGGCACATGTGATTGATTCACAGAGGGTTAACTTTAGTCTTCAGGACATACCCACCGTGTGTGATTTTCCAAAAGAATTTCCTGGCTTACCACCAGAGAGAGAGGTTGAATTCGTTATTGATGTTATGTCAGGTACTACTCCAGTATCGGTTACTCCTTATAAGATGGCACCTAATGAATTGAAAAAATTGAAGATACAACTGCAGGAATTGCTAGACAAAGGATTCATACGAGCTAGTGTATCTCCGTGGGGAGCATTTATATTATTTGTGAAAAAGAAGGATGGGTCGTTAAGATTGTGTGTAGATTATAGGCAACTGAACAAGTTCATAATCAAGAATAAGTATCCCTTGCCTTGTATCGATGATTTATTTGATCAGTTAAGAGGAGCCAGTGTCTTTTCCAAGATAGACCTCAGGTTGGGGTACCACCAGTTGAGGATCAAATAATATGATATTCCCAAAACAGCCTTCAGAACCCGATACAGACACTATGAGTTTGTTGTAATACCATTTGGGTTGACGAATGCACCCGTAGCCTTTATAGATATGATGAGTCATATTTTACATCCGTATCTGGATCAGTTTGTAGTGGTCTTCATCGATGATATTCTGATCTATTTTAAGACTCCAAAGGAACATGATAAACATATCCGAATTGTATTGCAAACCTTGAGAGAGAAGAAGTTATTTGCTAAATTGAGTAAATGTTAATTTTGGTTAAACAAAATTTATTTTCTGGGACACATGGTATCTACAGAGGGCATTAGAGCTGATTCAAAGAAGATAGAAACCATTACGGAATGGAAATCACCGAAGAATGTCACGGAAGTCAGGAACTTTTTGGGTTTGGCCGGTTACTGTAGACGATTTGTAAAGGGATTTTCAGTAATAGCAGCCTCTTTGACTAAGTTACTCCATAAGAATGTTAAATTTGAGTGGAATGAGAAATGCTAGGCAGCTCTTGAGAAACTTAAGGAAATGTTGGTCAAAGCTCCAATTCTTGTACAGCCAGTATTCGGTAAAGATTTTGTGATTTATAGTGATGCCTCACATAATGGTCTTGGTTGTGTATTGATGCAAGAAGGAAATATGGTTGCTTATGCCTCCAGACAGCTAAAAGCTCATGAGCGAAATTACCCGACATGTGGTTTGGAGTTAGCAACCATAGACTTTGCACTAAAAATATAGAGACATTACTTGTATGGAGAAAGATGCTACATTTACATCGATCACAAAAGTTTAAAACACTTGTCCACTCAGAAAGAACTTAATTTGAGACAAAAGGAGGTGAATGGAGCTAATTAAATACTATGACTGTATTATCGACTATCACCCGGGGAAAGCAAATGTGGTAGCTGATGCTTTAAGCAGAAAGTATTTGGTTGCATTAAGAGCTATGAATACCCACTTGAGATTAACAAAAGAGGGTGCGATAGTAGCCGAACTGAAACTCAAGCCGAACCTGTTTCAGCAGATACAAGAAATATAAGGCACAAGATGAGAAACTGATAGCCATCAGTAGACGAGTCCAAGAGGGGAAGGAGATTGATTTTGCAATCAGGGATGATAGTACTTTGTGCTTCAGAGGCAGAACATGTGTTCCAGAAGATGATGAATTGAAAGAGACCATCCTGAAGGAAGCCCATAGTAGCCAATATGCGATGTACCCAGGTAGAACTAAAATGTATCGAGATCTGAAGAACCATTACTGGTGGTCCGATATGAAGAAAGATGTAACACCCCCTGACCCGACCCACATGGATCGATCCAAGGAGCGCTACCAGGTTTTCAAACTTTTCTAAACTTCACTTTATAATTCGAAAACCACTGAAAACTAAATAATTTATAATTTAAAATTATTTCTAGTGAGCCCATCCAAAACTGTTTTGAAAAAAATTTTGCCAGAGTTTCCTCTGTTTTTCTGACTTTCCAAAAATCCTGTTTTGAACAAAACGCAAATAATATAGTATCAACACTTCAAAATATTCATTTCTCAAACATATGCGCACTCTGCCATATAGTGCGACTTTCCCAAATATTTATAATAAAACAATACATAAGTTATAATTACAAAACTTTGAGAACATAAACCATCAAACAAATATTTACAAAAACTTATATATCTAAAACAACTTTACAAACTTCTATATATGCATGCTTAACTGAATAATATACATACAAAGTTTAAATATAACTACCCAAAGATATAGTGACTCTGAATCTCTGTCTGCAGCTACCTCCTCTTTAGTCTTTTCCTCCGCTGGTATCTTTATTACCTACGCGTGATAAAATCAACGCGCTAAGTAATAATGCTTAGTGGGTGTACACTAAACTTATTTATAAAATTCACGAAATAATTTTTCAAAATAACATCATATTCAAACATATTATATGCAACTCAAATAAATTTCCAAAATAAAATGTCATAACACTAACATATAAAAATATAGCATTATTCAATTCAATCAATGAAATAAATTGTACGAAATCAATTTCTAAATTCGCTTTAAATATTTTATTCAATTCATTTCAATCCTGGCTCTTTGGTATACTAAACATAATTTTCTGGACTGGAATTTGGGCCGTTCGACATAGACCACTCAGTGGTGTCCGTCGAACATAACTCCTAACCCTAGGACGAGCATTTGGGGCCTGCTCCATCCAAGGGTGGTACATATAACTCCCTACCGTAGGACAAAGTATTCGGTATCCTTAGGGAGGTACATAACTCCCTACCCCAAGATAAATCCTTAGGGAGGCACATTATATCAATATCATAACTCCCTACCCCAGGACGAATCCTTAGAGAGGTACATAATATCAGGATCAATATCAATATCGGTGTAGTACTGCTGCAATAACCAGCTGGTATACCAACATCCTATATCCATTTTCTATGTTCAAGTATTCTAGGGCCATTTCACAATACAAAATTTTCCAATTTTCATATCAATTCATTGTTTTCATTTCAAAATCAACAACTGTAATTGACAAATCTAAATTAAAGTCAACAAATATAATTTTCAAATAATATTCTCAAACAATTTCTTCTAACATAATCGTTATAAATCGAAATACGAGTAGATAAAAACATCCAAACATTCCAGTAAATAAATGTGTAAATATATACATATATATATATATATATATATATATATTAAAAAATCGAAAAATTCAAATCAAAGCACATACTAAAATCCATAAAGCTCAAACAATTCAAAATCAATAAAATTCGATAAATCCGAACTATTCTTAAAAAAATTAACATACGAAAACTAGTGTATACCAAACCTGGATAATTTCCTAGCACTTTTCTTTTCCTTTTCTTTTTCCTCTTCCTTCCTCCTCATTCTTCTTCTTTTCCTTTCTCTTTTCTCCTTTCTTCTTTTCTTCTTCTTCAGCCTTCTTCTTCTTCTTTTTTTTTTTCTTTTCTTCTTTTCTTTTCTCCACCGCCGAACTCTCTGTTCTCTTTTTGTTTTGTTTTTTTTTTGGTTTCTGCTGTGCCAACTCTTTATTTGTTTGTTTGACTTTTCAAAATTTTTTTCCACTAACAATATTATATATATATATATATATATATTATATAAATATCTTCTTAATTACAAATTGCTCCCTTGAACTTCTTAAAATCTTACAATGGCACAAATTTACTCTTAATCACATGTGATTTACCAATTCTCCTTTAATTATCAAACTAACCCACCAATCACATTCCATCTCAATAATATTCCAAAAATATTCCACACTTATCCAATTAACAAATTGACTTCACCAATATTCAATTGGACCTATTATTCTCCAAATGCACCATGAAAATAATATTTCTAAGTCGGTTAAAATTACTATTCGTTTATACACTATATATCAAATATATATATACTTTTCACCAATTTTAATCACATACTTAACTTTTGCATGCTCAATAATAATTAATAATAATCCAAGAATATTTATTCTATTTACGCAAAATTAGGGGCGTTACAAAAGATGTAGTAGACTTTGTGAATAAGTGCATGACATGTCAACAAGTGAAAGCAGAGCACCAGGTTCCATCAGGTTTGCTATAGCCAATACCCATACCTGAATGAAAGTGGGATCGCATTACCATAGATTTTGTCATAGGGTTACCTCTCCCTCGGAGTAAACATGATGCCATTTGGGTGATTGTAGATAAACTGACCAAGTTAGCACACTTTCTACCGGTTAGAAAAGATTATTCACTAGATAAATTGGCGGAGCTGTACATAAAAGAAATAGTTCAGTTACATGGGATACCTATGTTCATTAAATCAGATAGAGACCCGAAGTTCACGTCAAGGTTTTGGAAGAAGTTGCAAGAAGCCTTGGGTACTCGATTGAGCTTTAGCACGGCCTTCCATCCACAGACTGATGGGCAATCAGAGAGAGTAATTCATGTACTAGAGGATATGATTAGGAGTTGTGTCATTGACTTTGAACGGAGCTGGGTTGATAACCTTCCATTGATAGAATTTGCATACAATAACAGCTATCAGACAAGCACAAATATGGCTCCATATGAAGCTCTATATGGAAGGAAACGTAGGACACCCTTGTGTTGGACCGAACTTAGTGAAGACAAGTTAATAAGACTTGATTTGGTGAGACAGACCGAAGAGAAGGTAAAAATTATCAAGGAAATGTTGAAAGCTACATCTGATCGACAAAAATCCTATGCTAACCTAAAGAGGAGAGACGTAGAATAAGAAGTAGGAGATAAAGTCTTTCTGAAGGTATCTCCTTGAAAGAAAGTATTAAGATTTGGAAAGAAAGAAAAGTTGAGTTCTAGGTTTATCGGTCCATACGAAATCATCGAGCGTGTAGGACCGGTAGCCTATAGACTAGCTTTACCATCTGAATTGGATAAGATACATAATGTGTTTCATGTATCAATGCTGAGAAGATACAAATCGAACCCTTCCCACACAGTCTTGACCAAAACTATTGACGTACAGCTAGACTTGACATACTAAGAGGAACTAGTGAGGGTGTTCGACAGAGAAATCAAGGAACTATGAAATAAGAAAATTCCACTAGTTAAGGTTCTCTGGAGAAATCACAATGTAGAGGAAGCTACCTGAGAGAACGAGGAAGTGATGCGTCAACAATACCCTCAGTTATTCAAATAAGGTAAATTTTGTGGACGAAATTTCTTAAGAGAGGAAAAGTTGTAACACCCCTAGTTTTTCTTAAATACAATAAGTATTCTTTATTTGTTATTAAATATGCAAAAGTGAGGTATGTAATGCATGTAATATAATGAAGAAGAATAAACTTAGAAAAAAAATATTATATTGTGAGATTTATTTTATGAAGTTTCAAGGGAATAATATTTTTGGAAACATTTTCTAGAGACGAATTAAATTAGAAATGAATGAAAGAATTTGAATTGGTGGAAAAATATATTTGAGAGACAAAGAATGAAGAAGAATGTGATGATCCATGTGATTAGAAATCATCCAATGGAATCAAGCCACCATAAAAGTGAAACCAATGAAATCAAGCCAACAAAAAAGAAAAGAAAATTACATGAATTTGATTGATTTGTAACTAGGTGGGATTAGTTTGAACTAAATTGATTTCTAGTTGAATTATCAACCAATTAAAAGCCATTTAAGTGGAATAAGGACATGTTGGGCATTTAGAAAATTGTAGAGGGGTAAATTAGGAAATGAAAATATGACTATATAAAGGAAAAGTGAGAAAAAATTCTGCAGCCCCATTTTTTTTTCTTCTTCTTGTTGCCATGAGCTTCTCCTCTCACTTCCTTCTCAATTTTTCTTTACTTCTTTCACTAGAAAACACCTTAATCTTCCCTCCTTATGCTATATAAGAATTCCAAGCTTCAATTAGAGTGATATCCATCAAGTTTCCAAGCCTTAGATCAAGAGCAAGTTGAAGAATTTCAAGTGAGTGGTGCTAGGAAATTCAAGTAAGTAGAAAATTAAGTTGTGAATGTTAGAATTACATCTAGGCATGATAGAACTAGAAATTATGCATTAGAATTGTTAGGTTTTATTTTTATTGATGAACCTTATATTTTTGTCAAACCAAAAGAAACCCTAGACAAGAAATTCCAACGAAAAGAGAAGGAGAGGGTTTGAAAGTGCAATTAGAGGCTTAAAGAGGTGAAATCAAGCACTAGAAAGATTGGTGTACACTTAATTTGGAAAATTCCATTTTTTATCTGGGATATTAGTATATGTGACTTTTTGAAATTTTATATTTTGGGTAAATTGTTTTGAAAACTATGTTTTAATAATATTTGTGGATTATTTTGATGTGTTTAGATGATGAAAGTTTATTGATTCATGAAAATATATATACATATATATACTATGTTGTATTGAAATGTAAATTGTTTTGAAAGATATGTTTGAATAATAATTATGGATTGTTTTGATGTGTTTAAATTATGAAAGTTTATTTATTTATAAAAATATATAGCTATCCTAATATGGTATATGGTGTAAATGTGGATATTTTAATGTTTTAACATATATTTTATGTTATTAGATTTCATGTTAAATAAGTTATAAAGTGGCTGGATAATTTGAAGGAAAAGAGATGAATTGAAATCGATTTACTCGAATATGCTATGTTGTATTGAAATTTAAAATGACCTTAGTAAACTTGAACATTAGTAGGTGCGGATCGGAGATTGGCATGCCAATAGGGTTATTATTGCAGTGCTGCACCGAAAACACTATTGTTATGATTCTTACTCTATGGATAATGAGAAGGCACCGAGTGTCCGGTCCTAGAGTTGGAAAATATATGTGAAATATTTTGGTGGGGAGGCACCGAGTGTCCGATGTCGAAATTGAAAAATATATATGAAATAGTTCGACGGGGAGGCACCGAGTGTCCGATGTCGAACAGCCCGTGTTCCAATCCATGGTATCATGTTAAGGTTTACTAAGGGCATTGAATTAAAAGTAAAACATATACAATGAAAATTGTGGATGAGAACATTTGTGAAATTATGAGAGAGCACATTTGTGTAATTGCATATGGAAAATGCATGGAAAAGTATAATGCGTGTTTATCACTTTGCTTGGTTATAATTGAGTAATATATTTTAATACCTTATATAGTGATATTGGAATTACTGGAACTTTACCGTTTATAAATTTTATTATATGATATTTATAATTTAAATTGTGAATTCAAATTAGTGTACATCCACTAAGCAAATGTGCTTAGAGCGTTGAATTTATCACGCGTAGGTAGTAGAGATTACGGGGTAGATAAAGACTGAAAAGCGGACATCTACAGGGAAAAGACCGAGTCACATCCATCCTTATTTTTGGGTAGTTATTATTTACCAATTATTTATGTATTTATTAAATAATGCATGTACAAGAGTTCTGTAAATATTTGTAATTGCTAAGTCATGTAAATGTCGACTAAGAGTTTTAATTGTATAAAAATATGTAACTTTGTTATTTTCGTAATGTTATTTATTTGTTTTAATGAAATGATATGGAAAGTCGTACCAAAAATGGAAGGGTGTACATAGTGGTTGAATAAATTTTGAAGTGTGGAAATTATGAAAAATTTGAGATTTTCTTGTAATAGGTTGGGAAAGTTCAAAATTCAGGGGAAACTCTGGCAAATTTTCGTTTATGAAAAATAGACTTGACCATTTTCAAAATATAAATAACTAATTTTTGAAAGTTTAAGTGTAACAGTCTAATATGAACCTAGAGGGGGGTTGGGGGGTAAATAGGTTCTTACCCAATTTTTTGATTAACAACAATATAATTAGACCAATTCAACAATTATAAACACATAACAAATGCAGAAAAGATAAATAAAATCAACACAAGAATTTTATCGTGGAAAACCCCTTCCAACAAGGGATCAAAAACCACGGGACCACTCTTGGTCACTTAACGGACAATCCACTAGTGATAAATACAGTACACCTTCAAGTTGAAATTACAAGGACTTACTCCCTTGGACTATCCCACTCTAGTCTACCCCCAGCCCTTTTCCCTAATGATCTCGCAAGATCCACTAGGTAACTAAACGTATATCCTCAAGCTATCCTAGAATTCACACTCCTATTGGCGTGAGCCTACACCTATCGTCTTGTAAGAGCCAACTAGTAAAATTCCACACAAATGCAACTTTTTCACAAGAAGCAAACTTTAAGCTCGTTCACAAGACTTCCCCAAAGTTACACAAGCTCTTCTAAAAACACAAAGGATTATGATCTAAGTGTTCAATGATGCATGAACATACAATTAGGATGCATGACCAATACAACCTATGATGCTAAGTGAATTAGTGCACAAAATCTACTTAAATAACACTTAGCTTAAACACATTGCAAGACCTAACAAATTTTGCAACAAATTCAACACTTTCAAGTCATGAAACAAACGTATTCAATGCATGAACTCTACAAGGCAGTCAACATGTGAATTCAAATTTTATATGAATGTGATTCTAGCAACAAACAAATTATTATAACAACAACTAACACTCTTGATCCAACCTAGATTAGTATCAATCCACTAAACACATGTGAGATAGAGGTATAATTCATTCAATCAAGACAAATGCACTTTAAATCATAACATAAACTTATCTAGGTACTAATTCAACTTCCTAAATCCCTTATCATGCATTAAACACAAAACCCACAAGCTTTCCAATCAATATCCATAAAAACTCCATTAACTCTCATTCAAGAACAACGAAGAGATTTAAATGAAATGAAGCATAGAACAACTTCAACATACAAAAGAAACAACTTAACACAAGTCTCTAATTTGATTCCATGGACATACAAGAGAGATTGGGTGAGTTTTGAGAGATTGGAGTTGAGAGAGCATGAAGAGAGGTAGCTGCTAGGGTTATTCTTTCTGGTTTTTTTAATGAAAAAGACGAACTGGCCTTTATATAGGAAGAGCCACGGGTCGGGTTGCCATATAAAACGGGTCAGGTGCAGTTTTCTACACTGATCTATGTTTGGGTTTTAGATATTATCTAAAAAAGCACCACCCAAAAAATTCTGAAAAAATTAGAGAAGAAAGTAGACACATATATGAACAATGTTCATGAAGATCACCACTTAAAATTCGGACAGGAAGGGTGACATATTGGACCACATACATGACACATAAAAACCGTCTCCCCTGTTTTTTCAGCGAAGTGCCGCCCAGAAAATTCTGAAAAAATTATGGAAGTAAGTACACATATAGGCCAACAACTTTCGTGAAGAACATACTTTGCAATTCAGATAGGAAGTTGGAGAGATGGGACCATCTATAGGATGCATTTGCAGAACATAACATAAGAATGCAATACAATGAACTATGTACCATATACCATGTCAATGATGAATGAGATGCCTAGAAACATAATGACTGATATATTGGGAGTGTGTGAGATCCTAAAAACCTTTGTGAGATTGAGAGCAACTTACCAAATGAATCGATGATCTTGATGCCTTCAACGAAAGCTCCCAAACACAATTACAACCAAAGAGTATTTTGCATGGAATTAGCCAACCTAGAAAATACTTGACCTAATAATCTCCCCCTTTGGCTATTTTGTGACAAAACCTCAAACCTCACAAATATACAAAATGATACAAAGTTTGGACTCACAAATACAACCTCACAAAATTACAATGAATGATCTGAAAAATAAAGCCTTGAAGCTTGAGATCATTTCCGGGCAATGTGAACTTGAAACAAAAGAAAGCACACTAACACAAAACAAAAAATGTTAGTAGACACCGTGCGGTTCCTATAAATGCCCATAGATAAACATAATCATTAACAACAGACATAAAACGATGAATGATAAACACATGTATGCATTAAAATTTATCCCCCTAAAGCTATTTCCATATGCACATAAAGCAAAAAAAAAAAAAAAAAAAACCACAAAAACACAAGTGTCTCCCCTCAAATTCTCCCCCTGAGTACTACACAACAATACAAATTTCTCCCTTTTTTTTGTCACGGGAGAGGCAAAGGAAGAACACAATAGACAAAGATACGGGAAAACAAAAAAATATCGCACAAGAGACATGAAAATACATGTACCAACTCCCCCTGAATGCCATACACAAGTAACATGAGAGTCATATCTTTAAAGAACTAATAATCACAAATATGCATCACAACAAATATCAAGTCCTATCTTAGCTTCAAAAACATAAACACAATCATCACTTCATTAACAGATTAACATTTGCCCACAATAAGTGACCAATATACACACAAGCACATATATAAAAATATATATCATCCTGTCTCAAGAAAGTAGCAAAATTTCAAAAATAAGCTTGTGAAAGAAATATTTTGATATCAGTTATAAAACAACTTTACATTATCATTCAACACAAGCTCGTCTCTCTCTCTTTTTTTTTTTAGCTTTTCCTGCTTCTTCTTTTGCTTATTTTCTTCATTTTCTTGTATTTCAACTTTAATTTTAATTTCCAAAGGCATTGGCGGCTTTCATTGCACCTAAGAAGGTAGCCTTCTCCTCTAACTTGGAGATAAAGATATTGTTTCAAGCACGTTGTAGAGGTAGCTTTCACTCTTCCAGAGGGCATAACCATTTCCAAGCCTTTGTTTACCAAGCCATTATTAATCCAATTATACATTTCTCAATAAGAAAATTATTTTAAAAAATATTTGAGAGTAATGAGAAATCTTTTGACATTCAGAAACTGGATGAGTTTAATAAACACACAACATTCACACAATTGCTTATATAAGTCCAAATATGGGCATTTTATCAATTACAATAAAGATCTGAAGGGCTAATGTCAGAAATTTAAGAGTAGATAAATGATACAGATCATTTTACACAAATATGACACTAGTCCACTCTTAGACATGAACAACACATATTATAAATGACATGGCATAATCAATGAGGAGAGTATACACTAATGGATTTACGAAGTGATTAAAACCTGGCATGATCTAAAGGTTTGGTAAACAAATCAGCAAGTTGATTTTCTGTGGACACATGCTTTAAGGACACTACTTTGCTTTCGACTAATTCTCTAATGAAATGATGTCGAATGTCAATATGCTTCGTCCTAGAGTGTTGAACAGGATTTTTGAAAATATTTTTAGCACTAGTATTGTCACAATAAATTGTCAGAATACCTTATTCCAAGCCATAATCCTCCAACATTTGTTTTATTCATAGAAGTTGTGTACAACCACTACCCGCTGCAATGTATTCTGCCTTTGCAGTTGACAATGAGATAGAGTTTTGCTTTTTGCTATACCAGGACAAAAGATTGTTTCCCAAATAGAAGCATCCTTCAGTTGTGCTTTTTCAAGCATCAATGCATCCTGCATAATCTGCATCACTAAAGCCAACCAAGTTAGGGTTAGTGTCAAAAGAGTACCAAATTCCATAGTCCGAAGTTCCATTGACATATCGAATTATTCTTTTCACAGTTGTGAGATGTGACTCTTTCGGATTTGATTGATACGTGGCATACAAACCAACACTCAAAGGAATATCAGGTCTGCTAGCAGTTAAGTACAATAAACTTCATATCATGCTTTTATACAGACTCTAATCAACATTTTTCCCATTTGAATCTTTACTCAATTTCATTGAGGTGCTCATGGGTGTGTTATAGTGTTTTGCCGATTCTAACCCAAACCTTTTCACTAGGTTTTTAGCATATTTAGCTTGGGAAATGAAAATCCCATTACTCATTTGCTTGATTTGTAAACCTAGGAAATAAGGTAGCTCACTTACCATGTGAAGGGAGTTTTAGAAAAACTTTTGATTATCGTATAACATGCGGAATTGGGTTTCAAAAATTTTTCTTATATTGAAAACCTTTTTCAATCAGGAACGAGTTCCTGTATATACGCAGAAAAAGATTTCATGAACTACATACCTTTTTCTTGATTTTCCTTTTACTGATTCCTCGATCTACCACCATATCTTCCGAGCTATGACGCGCGGTCTGACAACGTGTGTGTGGGCACATCACGACAAGAGATGGAGGTCATGTGAAAAGAACGCTGGCCAAATCCTGCAAAAGAGGGGAGAGTCAGAAAAAACTTTTTTTTCTTTTCTCTCTTTGGTGGCCGAACTCTCTTTCTTTTTCACTTGTGTGCTAGGTTAGATTTTTTTTTCTAACTATATAACACTTATATAGTAGTCCTTTAGGGTTTTAGTTTGACCAAGTCAAAATAAGATTCTAAATCCTATTTATTTTTAATTTCCCTAAAGACTTGAACATGTGACCTTTTGGACTATTAAAATAATCTAATTATTTTAATTCTTTTGTCCTAGTCATTATTTAATCACATGACCTCATATTTAATAAATAGAATTAATAATTTCTATTATTTTATTAAATATTTAATTAATTAAATAATCACATTATTTATTATTCTCTTTTATTTAAAACGCATTACTTTTGTAACACTATTAATTGGACCATCCAATTAATCTACCGTGACCCTCGTTACCAACAACCATAAGTGCTAGCAAGGGGACCTAATGGACCTACAGTTTTGAGCTCCAATAATACTTAGGAATATTAATTAAAACTCTTTAATTAATATTTCATGATTATTAACCTCAGAGTTATTCCACTAAAAACCCGAGGCTGCACTCTCAAAACTGTAGACATGTTTATACAATATGAAGTCTCAGTGTCCATTGATATAGCTAATTGCATATAGTGTGATCCTCCACAAATAGTTCATAACTAGAGCTAGGTCATAAAGTCCGTTATACCCCTCTAGAAATATCTTTTCCTTTAAGTACCATTGATTCTATAATGAACAATTAAATCTTGTCTTCCTCACGGAAGAAGGAGAGCGCTCGTAATCGTTGAAGCCCCGAATCAACCCTTAAGGGAACTACTCATCTACTTCAATCAAGAAGGAGTGGATTCCACTATTGTATTCAAATCTTCCCAGCCACAAGCCAAACCGTAGCTCCAAGATACGGAGGTATTGGTCGAGATTCTCATCAACCTCACTCATGGTAAATCAAAAGCTACGATCTAACCTGAAGGAGTCGATAAGACACTCAGGATTAAGATCACCTATAAATAGCCATCGTTTATCGATTATATATGAATATCATCTACTAACAGATCTTGGTGAGAGATTCATATAAATCGTGGCCCAGTCCTATATAATCTCATCATATAAGGTGCCTCCATTCTCATGTCAACTACATGAGTGGTCTAGGATAAGACCACCGTACTTTACAGTATGGACCGCAACAGTAGATCAATCATAAACAAAGTACCCAGCTTTGTTCGCTCTCTACGGACTCTTTAGATTGCACGTCTCAAAATGAATCTTCTCTGTATATAACCATCATATACTCATTATGATATTACATCTTGCAATCTAGAATGTTCTTGCACAATACGAATGTATTACTGAACATAACATATTTAATGAACTTGAATGATAATCTGAATAATTCTTATTATTGCCTTTAACCATTTACAATTACAAGCTTTAGGGCATAAATCCCAACAATCTCCCATTTGCACTAAAGCAGATGAGACATGTCTTGTAATCTTAGACCCTCTAGGTGACCTTCAAACACTTTAGCCATCAAGGTCTTTATAAATGGATCAGCCAGGTTATCTTGCAACGCAATCTTCGTCATGACCACGTCTACTCGCTGCACTATCTCTCTGATGAGATGATATTTACTTTCTATATGCATCCCATTTTTGTGGCTTTTTGGTTTTTTGGAATTGGCCACAGCTCCACTATTATCACAATAAAGTGTCATGGGCCTATCCATATCTGGAACAACTTCCAGATCACTCAAGAACGTTCAGAGCCAAACAGCATCCTTAGCTGCTTCACAAGCTGCTATATACTCGGCTTCCATGGTGGAATCAGCAATTCAAGATTGCTTGATACTCCTCCAAATTATGGCTCCATCACCAAGGGTGAATACTGACCCAGATGTGGATTTCCTTGAATCCTTGTCTGATTGAAAGTCAGAATCTGTATATCCCAATGGAATCAAATTCTGATGGGAATATACAAGCATATAGTTTCTCGTTCTCCGAAGATACTTGAGAATATGCTTAACAGCAACCCAATGATCCAATCTTGGATTGGACTGATATCTACTGGCTACTCCCACTGCGAAACAGATGTCGGGTCTTGTGCATAGCATAGCATACATAAGACTGCCTACTACAGACGCAAAGGGAATTCGTCTCATATCCTCAATTTCTTGAGGTGTCTTAGGACACTGTTCTTTAGACAAATGAACTCCATGTCTTGAAGGTAAACTACCTTTCTTAGAGTTCTGCATGGAGAATTGCATAAGTATCTTGTCGATATAGGATGCTTGAGACAACGCTAACAGTTTGTTCTTACGATCCCTTATCAATTGGATCCCAAGAACATAACTTGCCTCTCCCAAATCTTTCATTTGGAATTGGTTAGCAAGCCAACCTTTTATCTCTGACAATGTTCCTACGTCATTCCCAATGAGTAAAATGTAATCTACGTAAAGGACCAAGAAAACTACTTTCTTGTCAATGATGCACTTGTACACACAAGGCTCATCAACGTTCTGCTCAAAACCATAGGTCTTGATTGCAGTATCAAACCTAATGTTCCAAGATCTAGACGCCTGCTTAAGTCAATAAATAGATCTTTACAGTTTGCAAACCTTTTGCTCTTGATCTTGGAATACGAATTCCTCTGGTTGCATCATATAGATGCTCTCGTCTAGATTGCCATTCAAGAATGCAGTCTTGACGTCCATTTGCCAGATTTCATAATCAAAATAAGCAGCTATGGATAAGAGTATCCTAATAGACTTAAACATACCTACTGGCGAGAAGGTTTCATCATAATCAATACCTTCCTTCTGGGTGTAACCCTTAGCCACTAGCCTTACCTTGAAGGTCTCTACCTTCCCCTCTACTCCTCTCTCACATTTGTAAATCCACTTACATCCTATGGGTTTTATCCCATATGGTAAGTCTACAAGTTCCTAGACTGAGTTGGAATACATGGACTCTATCTCGAGATTCATGGCTTTAAGCCATTCCTCTTTGTCAGAATCTTTCATTGCATGTTTAAATGTCAATGGTTCATCCACACTATCATTAGAAACGACACCCTGTGCCTCTCTAATGCCTAAGTAGTGATCAGGTTGTCGAACAACTCTTCTACTACGCCTCGGTGGTAGTATATCCTGACTAAGAATTATCTGACTATCAGATGTTTGTGGAATAATAACATTGTCTACAACTCTTGTTGACTGAGCACTGGTCGTATCAGGTTCTAAATTTTTTAACACAATCTTATTACGAGGTTTATGATTACTCATATAATCCTCCTCAAGAAACGTTGCATTTGTCGATACAAACACTTTGTTTTCTTGTGGATTATAAAAGAATCCACCTCGTGTTTCCTTTGGGTACCCTACAAATAAACATACTTGTAAATAAGGTTCCAGCTTTCCAGGCCTATTCTTCAGTACATGTACTGGACATCCCCATATGCGAAAATGTTGTAAACTAGCTTTACGACAATTCCACAACTCTAGGGAAGTCTTAGGAACAGATTTGGATGGAACTACATTCAGTATGTAAGTCGTTGTTTGTAGTGCATATCCCCAAAAAGAATATGGTAATGATGAGAAACAAATCATAGATCTCACTATTTCCATCAAGATCCTATTTCTCCTTTTCGCAACACCATTCTACTGTGGTGTACCTGGAGCTGTGAGTTGGGATACTATCCCATACTCAACCATGTAGTCTTCAAACTCTTGGTCGAGATACTCACCCTCACGATCCGATCGTAGTGATTTGATTGTTTTGCCTAATTGATTTTCAACTTCAGCTCGGAATTCTTTGAACCTTTCAAAATTTTCTGACTTACGTTGCATTAGGTAAACATACACGTATCTAGAGTAGTCGTCAATAGATGTGACATAATACTCATAACCACCTCTAGCTCAAACATTCATTGGTTCGCAGATGTCTGAATGTATAAGCTCAAGTGGTTGCGTGGCTCTAATCCCTTTTCTTATAAAAGGTCTCTTGGTCATCTTACCTTTCAGACAAGATTTACAGACAGGGAAGGTACCGATCTCTAACTAACTTAGAGATCCGCTTTTTACTAGTCTGTTTATCCTATCATGATTTATATGTCCAAGTCTTAGATGCCACAGATACGTGTCATCAACTGGAGAAATCCTTTGTCGCTTTGTTTTAGGTTTTTCAACTTTAAACAATTAAGTATTAAGCAGTGTTGTATGCATTAATGGTCTTAAAACATACAAGTCATTTTCATTTATTTCAGAACAATCATTCATTCCATTTCTTAAAATGATAACTGATTTATCATTTAAAAAACTTTATGAAACTTTTTCATGTAATCTGGATACAGAAATCAAATTCCTTGTAAATCCAGGAATGAAACATACATTGTTTAATAAAAGAAAATGAATAATTATTTGTAGTCTAACTACTCCCACTGCTCGTGCTGGAACGACGTCCCCTGTTCCAACGTGCATAGTGAAGGACCCTTCCTCCAGCTTTTGCCATTAATCATTATAATATAAAGAAGAACAAAATTAGTTAGTGCCCCTGAATCTACTATTCAAGGTGAAGAATCATCTTCCACTAAACAAAATTTAATGATAAGTAAATCTGATTTACTGTTCACTTTCTTCTTATTGGAGAGCTGCTTGAGGTACTGTAGACAGTTCCTCTTCCAATGACTAACCTCTTTAAAATGGAAACATTTTTCCTTTTGTTTAGTCAGTCGTGGTGCTCTTTATTTTTTGGCTTAGCCTTTACTTTACCAGTAGACCTCTTCGTTTTCTTGAAACCAGAAGAAGATAGCTTAGCAACATTTGCTTTGCCGGTCTTACCCTTGGTAATTGGTCATGTGTTGGTTACAGGTTTTGGAGGACATTCCTCCATAAGCACAGATTTAAGGTCTATGCTGACCATGATTGCGTTCATGTTGGTTCCACTTAATAAAGTTATCTCGGTTAATGTTTCGTTTGCGAGGAAATAATAATGCAGAAGATAACGCTGATATTTAAGACATAATCTAAATTAATATCATTCATTCATACATTCATATGAAATGCTATAGTTCGGCATAAAATTAAACATGATGCATGAGCATATTTTAATGAACTAAAAAATCCTTAAAATTAGTTGCTATGCCACGATAATCCAACATCCCACTAGTAAGTGCTTAGGTAGGCTAGGTCAAATCCCTGCATGTTAAATCGAGACATTCTCAATCGAATAATACACCAGAATAACTCTTTATTCTTATATTATCCAACCATCGCTTTGATTTAGTCAGGACAATAAATTAACAACTTATGATTGGAAATTTGGAAAGAAAAGGAGAGACGGTACTGCTGCAGGAAAGAGTAAGAGGAACTTAAGGTTTTTTTTTTCTCATTTTATATTATGTCTCTTGGTGGGTGTGTTTAGCATTCATGGACCCAAAAATTGGAAAAAACAAATTAGACCAAACAAAATTTTGGGCCCAAATATTAAGTATATGGTGGTGTACTTAGAAATTTATGGGGCTCTAAATTTTTTTTAAAAAGAAATATATCAACCACATTTTTAGGCCAAATTTTGGGCCTGGGGCGAGGGCCCCTTAGGCTTTGCTTCAGGGTCGATACTGCATTGGTTTATGCTTGTTTTGGTCCAGTGAGGTTGATGTTACTTTACTTTCTTATTCTCGTTCCGCATAAATGCTCAAGTTTGTTCTCATTTGGACAAGCAATGACGGTTTATGGGTTTCTATGATAATCCGAATTCTAGTCAATAGATTCATGTGTGGACTTTACTACTTCATCTTCATGGGCTTTCTTTCTCTTTCGTGGATTTGCGGAGGGGCTTTCAATGAGATTTTAGAAGATGGAGAAAAAGTGGTGGTAATACTACATCTTGTGTACTGATTAACAATTTTTGAGAAGTTTTAGACGATTGTAATTTGCAGGATATGGGATTACAGGAACCACAATTCACCTAGTGTAATGGCAGACGGGTGAGGGGTTTGTTCAAGAATGAATCGATCGGTGTGTAAGTAATGTTGATTGGTCTTGTTTATTTCCTGCTTCTACGGTTACTCACTTGCAATTCTGGAGTTCTGATCATAGACCAATGGTTTTAGATGTTCTAGAGCAAAACCAGAATTTTTGTGAAGCAAGACAATGCACGAAACGGTTTTATTTTAAAGAATGTTGGGCAGAGGAATCGGGCTGTCGTGATCAGGGTAACACGGATACTCCAAACCCTCGCGTATCCAAATACTTGGATACGCGTATTCAAATCAGGATATTCGTATCCAAATTAGGATACTCGTATCTATTGACTTTAGGGGCTATTTGACTTTTAGATACGCGAAGGATACGGCCAGGATATGTTAGGATACACTTTGGATACGTTTGACTTTAAGGGTTGTTTGAATTTTAAAGACTTTGTCAGAATACTTCAATCGATTTAGGTTTTTTTTTCGTTCAAAATCGTTTTTCCAACCACTTTACCTGTTCTGAAAAGAAAAAAGAGAGAAGAAGAAGAACAGGAATTAAGAATGAACTAATTACACTCAACTTACCTAAGGTTTGGCTAATTACACTCAGAATCAAAGTTTGCATTAATTGACACTGACCTCCCCTCCTGTTAAGTTTGACCGTTAAAATAAATGGTTGACCATCCAAAAATATTAAACTGACCAAAATACCCCTAGTTAAAAAATTAAAAATATAAAAAATAAACTTTTTAAAAAAATAATAATGAACTAATTACACTCAACCTACCTAAGGTTTGGCTAATTACACTCGAAATCAAAGTTTGCATTAATTGACACTGACCTCCCCTTCCGTTAAGTTTGATCGTTAAAATAAATGGCTGACCATCCAAAAATATTAAAATGATCAAAATACCCCTGGTTAAAAAATTAAAAATATAAAAAATAAACTTTTCAAAAAAAATAATAATTATATAAATAAAAAATAAAAATAAATTTTATCTAAACAAATGAATCTAGTCCATTTTTAAAAAATATATAAAAAATTTGTAAAATAATAATTTGAGATTTGTAAAAAAAATCCAAATCCAATCTAGACCGTCTATTAGAACCATCATATCTGATGAACGATCCAGATGGTATCTTGATCAATTTTTTTTTAAAAAAAATTAAAAAGTCCAGATTTGATTTGGACCGTCTCCACCATGGACAGATCTCCATGGATGGAGCTTCCATCTCTCCATGGAGTTCCCCTTGCCATCGAAAAGCTGAGGCGGGGAGGTTTGGCGAGGGAGGTGAGCCTCCCCCACGACAGGGACGCCTTCCCGTTGGAAAAATAAGGCGGCGTCCCCATCATGGAGAGATGAAAGCTCCATCCATGGAGATCTGTCTATGGTGGAGGTGGTCCAAATCAAATATGGACTTTTTTTTTTAATTTTAATTTTTTTTTAAAAAAAATTGGTCAAGATACCATCTGGATCGTTCATCAGATATGATGGATCGTCTAAATTGGATCTGAATTTTTTTTTTACAAATCTCAAATTATTATTTTACAAATTTTTTAGATACTTTTTAAAAATGGACTAAATTCATTTGTTTAGATAAATTTTTTTTTTATTTTTTATTTATATAATTATTATTTTGGGTATTTTGGTCATTTTAATATTTTTGAATGGTCAACCATTTATTTTAACGGTCAAACTTAACGGGGGAGGTCAGTGTCAATTAATGCAAACTTTGATTTCGAGTGTAATTAGCCAAACCTTAGGTAGGTTGAGTGTAATTAGTTCATTATTATTTTTTTAAAAAGTTTATTTTTTATATTTTTAATTTTTTAACTAGGGGTATTTTGGTCAGTTTAATATTTTTGGATGGTCAACCATTTATTTTAACGGTCAAACTTAACGGGAAGGGAGTTCAGTGTCAATTAATGCAAACTTTGATTTCGAGTGTAATTAGTCAAACCTCAGGTAGGTTGAGTGTAATTAACTCATTAAGAATATGCTTTATGATTTTTATTTTTTATTTTGTTGAAATGATGTTTTATGAATTGACTGGTTTAATTATGAATGAGGTTATTTATGTTTTAAGTATAAATATATATTATTTTGATTGTCGTATCCTGCCATATCCGTATCCTAATTTTTGGAGATTTGTCGTACCTCCGTATCGTGTTGTTTCGTATCCCCATACCCGTACTCATATCTATGCAATATAGGTCGTGATATTGTCATACGAAATTGGACTCATCAGAATTGCAATCTTCAAAGTATAAGTGCCATGTTAGCTAATTGTTCTCGTGATCTTCAAGATTGGAATTGAATGAAAAGGGGCTGTTTTGGGAGGTTGATTGCTGCCAAGAAACGTGAGCTTCAGGAAGTGAATAATGTTGGTAATTCGCACAATTGGCAAACTTTTCACATGGTGGAATTACAACTAGAATAACTTTTGGACACAGAAAAACTTATTGGAAACAGAGGTCTAAAGTCACTTGGTTACAGTAAGGGGATAAAAACACAGGTTTTTTTTCATGCCAAATCAACATCCAGGCGTGCAAAAAACATGATCCATGGATTGCATAATGAGTCAGGCACTTGGCGGGGATCAAAAGCAGTTTATAGCTAATACAATACAATATTATTTTTCATATATTTTTGGCTCCAGTAGGCCATCACTTAGTTGCAATCAGGTTGTTTATGATGCTTTAGAGACTAAAGTTACCTCTATGAATACTTCTCTTGATGCCGACTTTGCTCCAGAGGAAGTTCGCTTTGCCGTTTTCAGATGTTCCTGACTAAGGCCTAGGGGATTGACAATTTTCCAGCTTTGTCCTTTTAGGTTGGTAATCAAGTAACTAAAGCTTGTTTAAAATGTTTGAATGGTAATGACTCTGTTGAAATGGTCAATGCGAATCTCATTACCCTTATTCCAAAAATCAAGCAAGCAAATCGAGTCTCGGGTTTTCGCTCCCTTAGCTTGTGTCCAGTGCTTTATAAAATTATTGTGAAAACACTTGTTAATCGTTTTCGTTCTATTATTAGTAATGTTATCTCTGAGAATCAAAGTGCGTTTATTCTGGGATGCCTTATAATGGATAATGCACTAATCGGATTTGAATGTGTTCATGCTCTTCATCGAAGGGTGAAAATAGGTTTGCAGCACTAAAATTGGATATGTCCAAGACTTATGACTAGGTGGAATATGATTATCTTAGGGGATTTATGCTCAAATTGGGGTTCTCGATCTGCTGGGTAATAAAATAATGGATTGCATCTCATCAGTTAATTATTCGTTTTTTACTAAATGGAGAAATTTGTGGTAGGCTTAGGCCGTCCAGAGGCCTTCGCCAGGGGATCTTCTTTCCCCTTATTTATTCTTGCTTTATGCTGATGGTCTCTCTGCATTTATATATTGAACTGAATCATCGGGTGAAATTATGGGTCTGTGGTATGGTAGGAGTGGTTCTCGCATTTCTCATTTATTCTTTGTAGACGACAACCTATTATTTTTCTGTGCAAAGCTTGCGGATTGCAATCATGTGAAGGCTGTGTTAGCCAACTATAAGGCGGCTTCGGGTCAAGCGATTAATTTTTCTAAATCTGCTATGTCTTTTAGTAGAAAGATTTCGATGCAGGATAGAGAGACTTTGGCCAGGATTCTTGGTGTTCGTATTGTGGAATGCTAAGCCTCTTATTTGCAATTGAGACTCCCAAGCTTTGTTGGACGGAGCAAACGCAGCTTGTTTACTTCAATCAAGGATAAGGTCCCGAATAAATTACAAGGTTGGAAAAATCGATTTTTCTCGATGGGGATAAAGAGGTGCTTCTTAAGGCAGTCATCCAAGCAATTTCAGCGTATACGATGCATCCCTTCTGTTTGCCTTAGTCCATTATTAATGATCTTCATCCTCTTAGTGCACGATTTTGGTGGGGTGATGGCACTAATAAACGGTGGATTCATTGGTGTAGTTGGAGAGTATTATGTGCGAATAAAAACTAAGAAGGCAGAAGGGTTAGGTTTTCGTAATCTCTATCATTTTAATCAGGCACTTTTAGCTAGACACGGTTGGCGTCTTCTTCAGGAACCGGATTCGGATTCGTTAGCTGCTCGGGTGATTAAGCACTTGTATTTCTCAGATAGTTTGTTCTTACAGGCTAAGGCTGGCAAATCTGCTTCAATGGCTTGGCGTGGAATATTTTGGGGCAGAGAGTTACTTGTAAAATGAATGCGATGGCGAGTGGGTGCTGGTTCGTTAATCTCCATCTATAAAGATTGATGGCTCTCTCGTTTCCCTTCATCTAAGGTTCTCTCTTCTCCCTTGCTCCCTGTTAATACCGAGTTTAGTGCACTAAAAACTGTTAGTGGTTGTTAGAATGTCCCACTTATTAGAGAAAGCTTAACTGCATCTGATGTTTTAGCTATTCTCAGTTTACCTTCCTCTTCTAGCTTCTCAAGTGATCGATTGATTTGACACCCTGAGAAATATGGTGCCTTTTTCCGTTAAGAGTGCATAAGTGGAACTTCCTCTAGTAGCTTGACGTTTCTTCGAAAGTCAAGCTTCTCGTGTGGAAGGTTTGTAATAACTGGCTGCCCTCGTTGGCTAATCTCGCTTGTACGAGGGTGCCGGTAGCTGTCAGCTGCCCCCTTTATTTGCAGTGTCCGGAGATGACAGTCCACACTCTTTTGGGATGCCAATCTCTTCGGTGTATTCGCAAAAAATTAGTTCTTGGTTTAAGAGGCTGCAATTGGGATGATAATTTATGTTTCATTGATATTTTGATTTTCTATTCGAAGACTCTACGACTTGAAGCATTCATGGAGCTGGTAGTTGTGTTGTGTAGAATTTGGTTCCAAAGGAATTCTTTTATTCATGGGAAGCAGTGTGTCATTGATGAGGAGGTGCTGCCCTAGTGTAGCTCCTTTCTCTCGGCTTTTCACTCAGGTACTCAGACTACGATTCCCAAGATGCCCAACTCTGTTAGTCGTTTCATTCGATGGATACCACGGATGCTGCTCTGGATAGTGTCCATGGTGTGGTTGGTCTGGGTGTCATTGTTCGGGATTGAAGGGGCTGTATGCTTCTTTCTAAACAAAATAATGGGGGAATTATTTTGTTTATATATTTTACAATGATTCAATTGTTTACAAGTATGTCAAAATATATATATAATAGAGACAGAGCTATTCTAGGAATGAAATTATTCACAAGATCACAATCCTATAATCACTCTAGCCTAATTGCTAATTGATTGCTTGATCCACAATTTTCTCCTATCATAAGTCTAAATATCAATTACACATGAATACAGATCAATCAAAAATGAAAGCAGATTTTCTTTCCTTTAACACTCCCCCTCAAGTTGGAGAATGAATGTCAATGACTCCTAACTTGCTGAGGTGCGTGTGAAACGCTGGTGCTCGCAATGGCTTAGTGAATAAATCTGCAATTTGACTTCCAGTTGGCACATAGACTATTTTGACTTCTCCTTTTGGTATTCTCTCACGAACTGTGTGACAATCCAGTTCAATGTGCTTTGTCCGCTCGTGATAGACTAGATTTACAGCAATGTGTAGGGTTGCTAGATTGTCACAAAACAACCTTGCTGGTTGAGGATGTGGAACACATAGATCTTTTAACAAATATCTCAACGAAGAAAGCTCACAAGCGGCTGCAGTTATGGAGCGATATTCGGCTTCAGCTGATGATCTTGATACGGTTCCCTGCTTCTTACTTTCCATGACACAAGTGATTTGCCAAGAAAAATACAATAACCAGTCAGTGACCATCGTGTAATCGGGCATCTGGCTCAATCGGCATCGCAATAACCAATCAAGTGAAATGGACTGTCTGATGGAAATAACAGGCCTTACCCTAGAGCTGCTTTCAAGTATTGGAGGAGTCAATGGGCTGCCTTGAGATGATGCATCTTAGGTTCCTGCATGAATTGACTGAGTGTATTCACGGAGTATGTGATTTCCGGCTGGCTAATTATGAGATATATCAACTTCCCAATTAGTCGTCGGTATCGAGTAGGATCCTTGAGGGCTTCACTCCCTGTTTCTGTTAGTACCAAATCAGGCTCCATGGGAACATTTGCTGGTTTTGCCCCAAGTAATCCGGCTTATTCAAATATGTCTAATGTGTACTTTCGTTGACAAACTGTAATTCCTGCTTTAGAACATACAACTTCGATGCCAAGAAAGTATTTGAGCGGTCCAAGGTCTTTAATCTTGAAATAACTATTGAGGAACGCCTTGAAATCACTAATAGCCTTCTCATTGTTGCCTATTATAACCATATCATTAACATACAGTAGCACAACAGTAATGGAATTTCCACGGACCTGTGTAAAGAGAGAGTAATCGGCCCGTGACTGTTGAAACCCATTTTTTTGAATTGCACTGAGGAAGCATTGAAACCAACTGCGAGATGCCTGCTTAAGGCCATAAAAGGACTTGTGGAGTCAACAAACTATATTCTCCCCCTGTCGACGATATCCTAGGGGAGGAACCATGTATACTTCCTCAGTGAGTTCACCGTGTAAAAAGGCATTCTGCACATCCATCTAGTGTAACGGCTAATCCTGAACTGCAGCAACCGCTAGTAAACGACAGACAGTGATTAACTTGGCAACAGGAGTGAAGGTGTCTTTGTAATTGATGCCTTCACGTTGGGTGAACCCTTTAGCAACAAGGCAAGCTTTGTAACACTCAATGCTGCCATCAGTATGGTACTTGATCTTAAAGACCCATTTGCAACCGATGGGTCGGTAGCCAGGAGGAAGAAAGACCATGGACCATGTATTATTGTCTTCAAGAGCCTGAATTTCAGAATTCATTGCTGCAACCCATTGAGGATCATGTTGTGCCTGTTCATAATTAGCTGGCTCCACCAAATGAGAAATATTATGCACAAAAGAACGGTGTGAATCGGATAACCCAGAGTAGGAAACATATTGTTGTAGTGGATAGCGAGTGCCAGACATGAAGGAAGAGGAGGCGTCAGGGCCTAGGAGAGCAGCATGGTATATTTTGTAATCGCGAAGGTAGGGTGGAGGTTGATGGATGCGAGAAGAGCGACGAGGGTCTGGGATGGCTGTGGTTATCTGGGTCGATGGTAGTGGGATGTCCGTCGGAGGTGGCGACAGCTGATCGGTGGACGGCAGACAAGAGGATGTTGATGGATTTGTGGGAATGGATCGTGGAGAGGAAGGTGGGGTTGGTAGTGTCGGCTGTGGCGATGATGGGATTTGGAGAGCAAGGGCATCTATTTGGATGGCGTCTGTTTGTGTTGAGGTGAGATGCGAGTCTGATGAATTTTGTGTGAATGAGGAAGGATTGGAGTGGCTAAGTGGTGTAGAGGGTATGGGCCGAATATGTGTATTGGGCTCAATGTGGATTGGGATAACATAATTAGGAAGGACTAGGAAATCTTCTTGATTTTCTGGTGGTAATTTGTTGAGAGGAAAAATGTTTTCATGGAAAGTGACATCTCGGGAAGTGAAAATTTTTTTGTTTTGAAGATCATAAACACGGTAACCCTTTTGCCCAAAAGGATAGCCAATGAAAATGCACCGATGTGAACGAACATCAAATTTGTTATTGGGAGTAAGATTAATGGCAAAACATAAGCGACCGAAAACCCGGAGATTTGAGTAAATAGGTGGTGTGTTGTGTAAGAGTTCATATGGAGATTTGTGAGAAAGTAAGGGTGTGAGAAGGCAATTGATAAGCTAGCAGGCTGTTTGAACACTCTCACCTCAAAATCTTAACGATAAATTGGCTTGAAATCTTAGGGCACAAGCTACATTTAGAAGATGGCGATGTTTACGCTCTACTACCCCGTTTTGTTGAGGAGTATGAGCACATGTAACTGAAAAATAGTGCCATGTTCTTCAAGAAAAGAACGCATTGATGTGAATTCACCCACATTATCGGCGCGTAAAATTTTAATATCCCGATGAAATTGCGTTTTAACCCAAGAAAAGAAGGATTTCAACAAAGATTGGGTATCGGATTTAAAACTCATGAGATGGACCCAAGTAAAACGAGTATAGTCATCGATGATAGTGAGAAAATATCGAGCGCCATAATATGTGTGAATTTTGTGTGGTCCCTAAATGTCACAGTGAATTAAATCAAATGGTGCAATTGTTTTTATTAAACTGGAAACAAAAGATAATCGAGTTTTTTTTGCTAAGGGACAAATTTCACAAACATGCTTGGCATTGAAAATAATATTTGGAAAAGATTGGGATAGGGTGTGGAGAGGTACGGCAGAGGGATATCCATGTCGTTGGTGCCAGAGATCGGAAGTTCGGGTAACATGATTGACAAGGCGAGGATTTTGGGTCGGCGTGAGATAGTAGAGACCATTAAAATGCTTGCCCAGGCCAATCATCCTCCTCGTATCCACGTCATGCACAACAAAAAAATCCGGATAAAATATCACTATACACCTCAAAGCTCGAGTTAATTTACTCACAGATATTAAGTTCACACGAAATTTAGGTACATGAAGGACTCCATCAAGGGATAAATCTAATGATAATTGAATGGATCCTATACTTTCAATGTTTGCTTGTTCTCCATTAGGTAAACCAACAAAATCATGAAACACCGTAATTTTATTGTGCGTAGGTGAGAGGTATGATACATGATCCGTCGCTCCACTATCCACTATCCAATATAAAGTTGAATGTGTATCATGCTTAGTATTATGGCAACTGGGTGTAAATATACTTGTTGCGTTTGCAAATGGTTGATTGTTACCGTTCTTGCCGTGAAGCAATACCATGATCTGCTTGTATTCTTCAGCTGTGAAGGTTGGGTCCTTTTCATCTCAACATTATGGGCAGTAGGTTTCTTGTTTCTAGGCTTGACATTTTTTTCATGCCATTTATGGCCCACTGGGAACCCAATCAAATAATAACATCGATCAACCAGGTGTCCCCCTTGTTCACAGTAAGTACATCGTAAGTCCTTGCGATAAGAAAAAGAGGTGTTTGCCGTAGCTGGTGTTATTGTGTGAGTAGTTTGCATCACCTGGGAGATTGATGGGATCTCGCGGCGGACTGCTACCTCAATCTGCGTCTCATGTTGGAGAATCAGCCCATAAGTCTTCCGTGTATCTGGAAGCGGATTCATCATCAAGATTGCCCCACGAACCTAGAAGTAAGGTTCATTGAGCCCCATCAAAAACTGTATCACTTTCTCCTTTTCTTCTCTAACAATAATCTTCTTCAACATGTCACAGGAATAAGCAATGGGCTCCTGGTAAGATGCAAGCTCGTCCCAAAGCCCCTTCAGTTTTGTGTAGTATGCAGAAATAGAAAGGGATCCTTGGCAATATTCTGCAATTTCTTGTCGAATTTGATAGATTCTCGAATCATCTCCTTGAGAGAATCTATCATGGAGATCGCTCCAGACTGCTGCTGCCGTATTAGAGAAAATGAGGTTACGGGCTATGTCAGGCTGGATGGAATGGAGGATCCAAGTTATCACCAAGTCATTGCAGCGTTGCCACAATGGGTATCTCGCATTGGTCGCTGGCGGTGCCTTCTCGGTTTCGTCGATCAAACCAAGCTTGTTCTTAGCGTTGAGGCTAAGGCACATTGAACGACTCTACTTCCTATAATTGCGTCCATCCAGCGGAGTGTTAACCAAGGTGAGTCCTGGTGTATCTGAGTGATGTAAGACGAGAGGATCAGGTAATGTTGCTTCCCTCTCTCCTGTGCCTTTAGATGTGGAATTTGTTTTGGTTTTCTGTGAAACCATATTGTTGTTGTCGGTCTCATCCATATTGTTGAGATGGTGGTTGTAACACCCCTGACCCAATCCGCTCAGACCGAATCAGGGAGCGCTACCATATACTGAAATCTCTAATTCACTTTTACAAAACCAAACTTTTAAAATTAAAACATAAACTTTAATAATGACCCAATTAAATTTCTGAAAATTTCGCCAGAGTTTCCTTTGTTTTTGTAACTTTCCAAAAACCTGTTTACAATAAAATCATAATATTTCAAAATTCTACACTTCAATTTCATTTCAATCATTTTGCGCACCCTTCCAAATTCAATACGACTTCTCCCATCATTTCTTCAAAATATATAATCAATATCAATTCTAAAATAATAAATCTCATATTTTCATTCAATATAATCATTTAGTGAAATATGGACCAAACCAAACTTTTACACATGTTTACAAAATTTTACTGTATATGCATGCTAATTAAAATATATATGCTAAATGCAAAATAGCTACCCAAATATACAGGAATGATGTGACTCTGGTATCTGCTACTACAGTTTCAACTCTTCTCAGTCTTTAACTTATTTGGAACCTCCTTTACCTACGTGTGAGAAAATCAACACGCTAAGCATATTGCTTAGTGGGTGTACACAAAACTGAATTTACAAATACTATAACAATTTCTATCAATTTATCATAAATATAAATAACAAATACATATTCAACTATAGGACTCAAATCAAGTCAAATACTTTTAAATCACATATCAATTTCATAATTTCACTAATAATCTCAAATCACTTTTCAAATTAAATCACGTTTCAATTCAAATCACATATTTCTTTTCATATAAGGCTCCTGACATACATAACATAATTTTAGGACTGGATTACGAGTTGTTCAGCACTAGAACCCAATGGGGACTACTCGCTGAATTATATACAGTCAGGTTTCCCATTTTAACATGAAATGGAATCCCTATACAGATATTATTTCCGACCTACGGGGACTGCCTGACGGAAATGTCTTCACTCTAGGACCGTCCACAACAGTGGCTATACATAATCCAAAGAGTGGTATCATAATCATCAAAATCTCAGAAATCTCAATACAGTACTGCTAAGTGAACCCAATTGACATGTCAATCTCCTATATCCATATCTATGTTCATATATATCAGAGCCCTTTCATAATATAATTTTTCAAATTCAATATCAACTCATTTATGTTCATTCAGAACTATCAAATTCAACTTTCAAAGCATTCAATTTTGATTTCGAAATTTCAATTTCACAATACAAATTTACAGATCATTCTTTTATAAATAAATTCAACTTTCAATTAATCCAAATCGATATACATATTTACGAAATCCAAATTTCATCAATATTCATATAAAGGAAATATACAAAATCATATTCAAATATAGTTTTGAAACCAATAATTGCATCAAATTAATTCAAAATCGTATTCAAATATATTTCGTAAATCCTTATTAAATCAAAATGCCCCAAAATCATTTTTTTTATACATTTCACAAAACAATATATATTCCAAATCACTTTCAATTATATTTCACATCTAAATAATAAAATCATAACATATTAAAATTAATTCGTAATATTATTCACAATCAATATTTCGGATATAAACTATATTTCGAAAATATGTAATTCAAATCAATCCAAAATCAATTTTAAACTATAAATTCTAATCAATATAATTCAAATAATTCAAAATTAATAAAATTCGATTATTCTGAAATATTCTGGAAAAATTAAAACTAGTGTACACCGAACCTAAATCACTCTTTCTTCCTACTCTTCTTTTCCTTCTTCTGTTTCTCTCCCTCAACCAAGCTTCTTCTTCTTCTTTTTTTCTTCTTCTTCTCTCCTCTCTCGGCCGCCTCACTCTTTGTTTTCTGGTTTTGGCTTCACAATTTTGACTTTTTTAATTATTATTTTTTTTTCTTTGTGTGACTTCCCCACTTGTCATCCAACTCCACCACTTGTCACCCTTTCATCCAACTCCACCACTTGTCACAATTTTTTTATTTGTGTGACTTCCCCACTTGTCATCCAACTCCACCACTTCTCACAATATGAATTTTCAATAATTACCATTTTGCCCTAATAAATTTAATCACATGTTATTTACCAACCATCCTTTAATTATCAAACTAACCCATCAATCACATTTCATCTCAATAATTATTCCAAAAATATTCCACACTTATCCAATTACCAAATTGACTTTACCAATATTTAATTGGACCCATTATTATCCAAATACACCATGAAAATAATATCTCTCATGAGAGGTAAATCAGTTAAAATCACTATTCATTTATACACTATATATCGAATACATATATATTTTTCACCAATTTAAATCACATACTTATAGGCATTTTCACAATTACGAAAAATTAGGGAAATTACAATTCTTCCCCTCTTAAGAAATTTCGTCCGTGAAATTTTACCTTATACGAACAATTACGGATACTATTGTTTCATTACTTCCTCGCTCTCCCAGGTAGCTTCTTCAATATTGTGGTTCCTCCAGAGAACTCTTACCAACAAAATCCTTTTGTTTCGTAATTCTTTGATTTCTCTGTCCAGGATCTTCACTGGTTCCTCTTCATAAGTCAGGTCTGGTTGAATCTCAATAATCTCAGTGGATACTCTGTGAGAAGGATCTGTATCTCCTCAGCATGGACACATGGAATACATTATGAATCTTCTCTAATTCTGGTGGCAAAGCCAATTTTTAAGCTACTGGTGCCACACATTCAATGATCTCGTATGGGCCAAGAAATCTAGGACTTAACTTCTCTTTTCTGTCAAATCTGAGTACTTTCTTCCATGGAGATACTTTTAAAAACACTTTTTCATCGACTTCATATTCTATATCTCTTCTTTTCAAGTCTGCATATGATTTATGTCGATCAGATGTTGTTTTCAGTCTGTCTCTGATAATCTTCACATTCTTCGCAATTTGTCTGATCAAGTCTGGGCCTACTAATCTGTCCAAGCCCAACTTTGTCCAACACACAGATGTCCTACATTTTCTTCCGTATGGTGCTTCATAAGGTGTCATCCCTATGCTCGTCTGGTGACTGTTATTATAAGCAAATTCAATTAGTGGAAGGTGATCGATCCAGCTTCCTTCAAAATCAATCACACAATTCCTGAGCATATCTTCGAACACTTGAATAACTCTCTCTGACTGTCCATCAGTACTGAGTCTTCATATCTCTGTACATCTTACTGCTACTTGGGTGTACTGAATACGGACTACTGTATGCCTCGGTCAGGATCATCTTTTTCAATTCTTCATCGTTTGGAACACATATCCTGTCTCTGAAACACACTATACCATCACTTCTGACTATAAAATCCGGATGCTTCCCCTCTGGGATCTGTCTACATATCATCTGAAATCTCTCATCCTGATTATGTTTTTCTGCTATCTGCTGAATTAAATTTGGCTTGCATCTCAACTCAGCTACCAAGGCATTGTCTGTATTCAACTATAACTGGACATTTATAGCTTTTAGGGCGAATAATGATTTTCTGCTCAGAGCATCTACTACCACATTAGCTTTCTCTGAATGGTAGTCAATCACACAGTCATAGTCTTTAATCAATTCCATCCATCGTCTCAGTCTCAGATTGAGCTCTCTCTGAGTAGGCAGATACTTCAGACTCTTGTGATCTGTATATATGTAACATTTTTCACAATACAGATAATACCTCCATATCTTCAAGGCAAATACAATGGCTGCAAGTTCCAGATCATGTATAAGATAGTTCTGTTCATGAGTTTTCAGCTGTCTGGACGCATATGCAACCACTTTGCCTTCCTGCATCAACACACAACCCAAACCATTGTGTGAGGCATTACTATATATCACAAAGTCTTTACCTGAAACCGGCTGAATCAGGACTGGAGCCTCTACTAGCATTATCTTCAGTCTATCAAATGCTACCTGGCACCTGTCATTCCATTCAAATCTGACATTTTTGTGCAATAGCTTAGTCAACGAACTTGCTATGGATGAGAATCCCTTCACAAACTGTCGATAATAACCTGCCAAACCTAAGAAACTTCTGATCTCTGTTACATTCTTTGGAGGCTTCCAGTCCATAATTGCTTCAATCTTTTTGGGATCTGCCTTAATGCCCTCTGCTGACACAATATGGCCCAAAAATGCAATTTCAGTCAACCAGAACTCACATTTATTCAGTTTACCATATAGTTGCTTCTCCCTCAGAATCTACAATACCACTCGGAGGTGTTTGTCATGGTCCTCTATCGTCTGTGAATATATCAGGATATCATCAATAAACACAACTACAAACCGATCCAGGTCGGTCGAAATATCCAGTTCATTAGATCCATAAAGGCTGCATGTGCATTTGTCAGCCCAAATGGAATCACTGCAAACTCATAGTGCCCATACCATGTTCTGAATGCTGTTTTCGGTATATCAAAATCTTTTACCCTCAGTTGATGATACCCTGATCTGAAATCAATCTTCGAGAATACGGTAGCTCCTCTTAGCTGATTAAATAAGTCATCGATTCTAGGCAACAGATATTTATTCTTCATAGTAAGTTTATTCAACTGCCTATAATCGATGCACAATCTCAGTGACATATCCTTCTTTTTCACAAATAACACTGGAGCTCCCCACGGGGATACACTGGGTTTGATGAATCCTCTATCCAGCAATTCTTATAATTGTATCTTCAGTTCTTTCAGCTCTGCTGGTACCATTCTGTAAGGAGCTATTAATACAGGTGTAGTACCTGGTACCACATCAATCAAAAACTTAACCTTTCTGAGGTGGCAAACCATGAAACTCCTCTGGAAATACATCTGAGAAATCACATACAGTGGGTATATTCTGAATCATAGAATCAACTTTTTTTAGAATCAACCACCTGAGCCAAATAAGCCTCACAACCCTTTCTGATCAGTTTACAGACTGTAGTGGCTGAAATGACATTGGAGAGATAATCCCTCCTTTCATCCACTATTGTGACTTCTATGCCATCATTAGTTCTGAGTATTACCCATCTCAATCTGCAATCGATAACTACCTGGTGTCTGGATAACCAATCCATGCATAGGATAACATCAAACTCACGGAATGGCAACTTCATTAAAATACCTGGAAATTCATGCTCCTAAATCCGAATAGAACAATTTCTATACACTCTATTTACTACCACACTGTGGCCTATCGGATTACTAACTACCACCTCATACTCTGTAGGTTCAGTTTTCAAATTCCGTTGTTTCAACAATACATCACAAACATATGAATGGGTGGATCTTAGGTCTATTAAGGCAATTGTGGTAGTATCAAAAATAGAAATCATACCAGCAATTACATCTAGTGCATCTCTGTCCTCCTAAGCCCTGATGGCGTAGGCTCGTGCTGGAGTACGAGTCTCCTGTCTGCAGGTGGACTTTGGTACTCCTCTAGGACTGCTCTCTTCGGCCCTAGACTGAGTGGGTCTCCTCCCTCGGGATACAACTGAAACTAATCTTTCTGATTGCTGAGCAGGTGTGGATGTGGTCCGGTTTCTCGGGCAATATCTGAAAAAGTGGTCAAGGGACCCACATCTATTACATACTCCTGTGACTCGCCAGCATTCTTCTGGATGATTCTTTCCGCAATGTACACATAGAGATGGGGCTAGTCCCCTAGCTATGCACTCAGGGGTACTGGCAACTGAAGCAGTTGGCTGTTCTGATCTGACTCTGGATCTCTGCCTTTGTTCCTGAACTTCGAGGTCTTCTTAATCTCTTACTCGGTGGCTGATAAGAACTAGACTGTCCGGGACCTCGCCTCTGCTGGCTTCTGTATTTCCTAACCTGTTCATCTTTTTCCACCCTTTCTACATCAAGAGCGGCTGCCACCAGTCTGTTAAAATTTTTCACCCTTAATGCTGCAAGATGGACTCGTATGTAATTATTCAGACCATCTTCGAATCGTTTACATTTTTCTACCTCTGTGGCCACCATCTCCTGTGCATACTTACTCAGTCTGACAAACTCTCTCTTGTATTCTATGACCGTCATCTGTCTCTGCTTCAAATTTATGAACTCTTTCTTCAAATTATCTGTATAGATTCGGCCAATATACTTCTCTCTAAACTCCCTCAGAAAGAATTCCCAAGTTCTGGCTTCTGGCTGAACTGTTCGCTTGACTGAGTTCCACCAGTGGTATGCATCTCCCTGTAACAATGACACTGCACACTTCAAGCTCTCCGCAGGTGTGCAATGCATCTGCTCAAATATTCTTTCTATTCGCTCTAACCAATCTTCTGCAGCGGGCGCGTCTTCATCTTTCTTGCCATAAAAGTCTGTGAGTCTGTACTTGGACAACCGCTCTATGGCTGACCTTCGTAGCGTTGCTCTCGCCACATTCTGTAAAAGTTCTGTCACCTGCTGTAGTACTGCAAGCTGACCCTGAATTTCTGGCCCAGTCACTCTGGGACCCACTAATTCTCTATAACCTCTCCCAGCCACGCTGGCAAGACTACCAGGTCTACTTCTATTTCCACTTCTAGAAGGTTTAATATCTTCTTTCTTTCTTTCACTCTATATAAGTCAGAATAGACATTCTACAGGTTAGAGTCACATCCTCCAATATATTTTTTTTATATACAATGCATGCATATACAATGAATGACTCTTTGGTCCAGAAACGCCTGAACCTTGCTCTGATATCACTAAAATGTAACACCCCCTAACCCAATCCGCTCAGACTGAATCAGGGAACGCTACCATATAATGAAATCTCTACTTTACTTTTAAAAAACCATACTTTTAAAATTAAAATGTAAACTTTAATAATGACCCAATTAAATTTCTGAAAATTTCGCCAGAGTTTCCTCTGTTTTTCTGACTTTCCAAAAACCTGTTTACAATAAAATCATATAATATATCAAAATTCTACACTTCAATTTCATTTCAATCATTTTGTGCACCCTTCCAAATTCAGTGCGACTTCTCCCATCATTTCTTTAAAATATATAATCAATATCAATTATAAAATAATAAATCTCATATTTTCATTCAATATAATCATTTAGTGAAATATGGACCAAACCAAACTTTTACACATGTTTACAAACTTGTACTGTGTATGCATGCTAATTAAAATATATATGCTAAATGCAAAATAGCTACTCAAATATACAGGTATGATGTGACTCTCGTCTTTGCTCCTGCAATTTCAACTCTTCTCAGTTTTTAACTTATTTGGAACCTCCTTTACCTACGCGTGAGAAACTCAACACGCTAAGCATATTGCTTAGTGGGTGTGCACAAAACTGAATTTACAAATATTATAACAATTTCTATCAATTTATTAGAATATAAATAACAAATACATTCAACTATGGGGCTCAAATCAAGTCAAATACTTTTAAATCACATATCAATTTCATAATTTCACTAATAACCTCAAATCACTTTTCAAATTAAATCACGTTTCAATTCAAATCACATTTCTATTTTCATATCAGGCTCCTAACATACATAACATAATTTCATAACTGGATTACGGGTTGTTCAGAACTGGAACCCAACAGGGACTGCTCGTTGAATTATATACAGTCGGGTTTCCTATTTTAGCATGAAATGGTATCCCTATACAAATATCATTTCCGACATCGGACCCTACGAGGACTACCTGACGGAAATGTCTTCACTCTAGAATCGTCCACAACGGTGGCTACACATAATCCAAAGAGTGGTATCATAATCATTAAAATCTCAGAAATCTCAATGCAATGCTGCTAAGTGAACTCAATTGACATGTCAATCTCCTATATCTATATCTATGTTCATATATATCAGAGCCCTTTCATAATATGATTTCTCAAATTCAATATCAACTCATTTCTTTCATTCAGAACTATCAAATTCAACTTTCAAAGCATTCAATTTCGATTTCGAAATTTCAATTTCACAATACAAATTTACATATCATTCTTTTATAAATAAATTCAACTTTCAATTAATCTAAATCGATATACATATTTACGAAATCCAAATTTCATCAATATTCATATAAAGGAAATATACAAAATCATATTTAAATATAGTTCTAAAACCAATAATTGCATCAAATTAATTCAAAATCGTATTTGAATATATTTCGTAAATCCAATTAAATCAAAATGCCCCAAAATCATTTTTTTTATGCATTTCACAAAACAATATATAATCCAAATCATTTTCAATTATATTTCACATCTAAATAATAAAATCATAACATATTAAAATTAATTCGTAATATTATTCACAATCAATATTTCGGATATAAACTATATTTCGAAAATACATAATTTAAATCAATCCAAAATCAATTTCAAACTATAAATTCTAATCAATATAATTCAAATAATTCAAAATTAATAAAATTTGATTATTCCGAAATATTCTGGAAAAATTAAAACTAGTGTACACCGAACCTGAATCACCCTTTCTTCCTACTCTTCTTCTCCTTCTTCTTCTCTTTCCTTCTTCTTCTTCTTCTTCTCTTTCTCTCCCTCGACCAAGCTTCTTCTTCTTTTTTTGTCTTCATCTTTTCTCTCCTCTCTCGGTCGCCTCACTCTCTGTTTTCTGTTTCTCTATTTTCTGGTTTTGGCTTCACAATTTTGACTTTTTAAATTATTATTATTATTATTATTATTTTTATTTGTGTGACTTCCCCACTTGTCATCCAACTCCACCACTTGTCACCCTTTCATCCAACTCCACCACTTGTCACAATATGAATTTCCAATAATTACTATTTTGCCCTAATTTGTTTTTAATAATTGCCATTCTGTCCCTTGATTTAGCAAAATTATAAAGTGACCACCAATATAAATTTAATCACATGTGATTTACCAACCATCCTTTAATTATCAAACTAACCCACCAATCACATTTCATCTCAATAATTATTCCAAAAATATTCCACACTTATCCAATTACCAAATTGACTTCACCAATATTCAATTGGACCCATTATTATCCAAATGTACTATAAAAATAATATCTCTCATGGGAGGTAAATCAGTTAAAATCACTATTTGTTTATACACTATATATCGAATATATATATTTTTCACAAATTTAAATCACATACTTATAGGCAATGTCGCAATTACGGAAAATTAGGAACATTACAGTGGTGTTTGGGTTTTGCTTGTGGCGGAAGGTGTTAGGCTAGTGACACTAGAATCGGTGCTCTGATACCATAAACAAAATAATGGGGGAATTGTTTTGTTTATATATTTTGCAATGATTCAATTGTTTACAAGTATGTCAATATATACATATATATATATATATATATAATAGAGACAGAGCTATTCTAAAAATGAAATTATTCACAAGATCACAATCCTATGATCACTCTAGCCTAATTGCTAATTGATTGTTTGATCCACAATTTTCTCCTATCACAAGTCTGAATATCAATTACACATGAATGCAGATTTTCTTTCCTTTAACACTTTCGGGTGCTAAGCCCGTGATAGGAGGTTTCTCTCCCGAAGTTGCTGAGGCCTATGCTGTTCTATTTGGTCTTCATGCAGCTGTTGATTCTGGGTTTAGAAATGTTGCCTTAGAAACATATGCTGACAGTATTATGAAGCTCGCATGGGTCTGCAGTTCCTCTTTATGAAATTGGCTTCTTAATTCTAGAAATTTGTTCCTTTATGCCGGATCGATCCTTTTTAATTTGTTTTCATATGTTTGTAGGTCAGTCAATAGATTAGCTCATAGTTTAACTAGTCTTATTTTCTCTTTAGATCAACAAATAGTGTGAATGGAGCATTATCCCTTGTGTATTGGGAGTCACATTTCTGATGACTCTAGTTTTAATCTGTAATTATCTTCTTCTTTTTTTGGCTAATGAGATGGAATTTTAAAAAAAAAATTATGTTTTGGGATTTGTTTATTTGTTTAAGTTGTTTTTATCTTTTTAGGAAATATCTTATTTGTATTATGATTAATTTATCATAAATAGTATTATTATTTCAAATTATGGTAGATTATATAAAATAAATCGTTGATTTGGAGGAAGAACTAATTTAATTGTCATGATTTTATTTTCACTTTCGTTGAAAGTTTTAAAATAATGTTCAAATTTTCTTACAAAATTAATAAGAACATTCCTTTTGAAACTAATAAATACAATTTTTGAAACTTTGCAAAAATATCAATAAAAGGAATAATTTAGTAAAGAGTTTAGTAAGAACTATATATATATAAATGAGAAATATTTGGACTCCTTTGCGTAATGATGATATTTGGTATAAAAAAAGATCAAAGAAATTTTTGAAAAGGCATCAATTTTTGTTTTTTGAAGATATGACAATACGGATCAGATAATTATCAAGATTTATCCAGATTAAACCCCTACTAGTACGGCTTGGACATCTACTTTCATAATAGAAGCCGTCTACTCCCAACACGGAGAATCGTCTACTCCAACACATGAGAGGTCTACCCACACTAATTGTACTTTTATACATAGTGATGGGACAAATATATACATACTTAGGTTTTGGACCACCAAGGCTCCTCTAACCACTAAGGCACTCATAACTCAAGTAGTTAGTGTACCTCCCTCTAACTTCAATTGTGAGAATTCAAGTCTCACCATGGCACTTATCAGTAAGTGTGGATAGTTTCAGTATGTGTGGGTAGTTTTCTCTTCTTATTATGAAAGTAAATATTTTCTGTTATAAAATTAGATATCCGAACTGTACGTTTAGTAATTGATCTCGACATATCTCAAAAGTTATTAATATTATAATTGTAACCTTAAAAAGAACACCACTAATACAAGTAACCCTAAGTGAAAGGGCACCATTTTAAGAGTTGGGATATGGCTGGAAACAGATGGCCAATCAACCTAAACCAATCGAAATGGACAAAACAAGAAAAATAGGTACATTCATGTGAAAATGCATAAAAGTAGAAGGAAGCATCCATATTTAAATTTAATTGTTTATCTGTTTATATTTTCCAATTTTTTGAACATCTCATTAAAAATATCACTAACTATTTTTCTTTTTTGGGTTGTGAGACAGATTCAAATTGACTATAAGTCTCCAAAATGCAAATAAAGAAAACAAAAAAAAAAATTTTAGGGAGGGGTCAAACTTCTAGAACTTGAATGCAAAAAAAAAAGATTAATATTTATATTAATCTAAATAATAGTATACTGACTATTAATAAAATATATAAGATATAAGTCTAAATAAGATATAAGTATATAAATATAAGTTTTTTATTTGAAAATTATTAATCTAACTTTTAATATCATATTATATTAAATTATAAGCATAATATATATGGAAATGCAAATAAATTGCGTCCAATAGGATTTGAACATATACCAAAGGTTTAGAAGACCTCTGTCCTATCCATTAGACAATGGATGCTTTTCATTAAGAGTTTTTTTTTTTGCATTTTTCTTTTCTATCTTTTGTTCGGAAAAAATAAAATAAAGAATCTATGAATCTATGAGAGAATTTTCGAAATTCTTATATCAATTCAGCGATGGATTAATTCAATTTGAAATAATCTATTGCTGAATTGATATAAGAATTGATATAAGAATTTATATAATTATCATACACTATGGGGATAGTGAGAAGAGATATATTTTACATCCCAGAAGGGCTATAATTGGAGATACCATTATTTCTGGTACATAAGTTCTTATAGCCTTCTTCACAATATATATATACTATGATTTAGAAATGCAACATAAAAAATTCCCGACATTTGGTCAAAAAAGAATATAAACAAGCAAAGACTTTTCAGAATTTTTTTTGCTCATACATAACATAATTGTAATTGCCAACAAAATTTTTGTTCTTTTTACAAACTTGATGTTGATAAATTCGCGGATCTTGAAATTCATTTCGGACAACTGAACCTTCTCAAACTGTTTCTTTTTAAGTGGGGCGATAATTTTGAAAATATAAATTGCTTATCTTTTCTTCATATCGGGCGAAATACGATCGAGGGAGCGCGCTAATTCAAACCCTTCTGGTAAAATAAGAACGGTCGTTAAAGCGTATTTTCAAGATACCTATATCTACGGCTGTGGCAATAGGCGCGTGATTTGGTAATACGCCAATTTGTCCGCTATTAGTAGATAAAATGATTTCTTTCACTTCTGAATCCCAAACAATTCGATTAGGGGTCAGTACACAAAGATTTAAGGTCATTTCTTCAAATTGCTCTCCATTTCTAAGTTTGTAGCCTTCGCAGTAACTTCATCGATGTTACCTACCAAATAAAAGGCCTGCTCAGGAAGACCATCTAATTCTCCGGACAGGATCAATTTAAACCCTCTAATTGTTTCTGCTAGACCAACATATTTCCCCGGAGAACCGGTAAATACTTCTGCTACGAAAAAAGGTTGTGATAAGAAACGCTCAATTTTTCGGGCTCTTGCTACGGTTAAACGGTCCTCTTCGGATAATTCGTCTAACCCAAGGATAGCTATAATGTCCTGAAGTTCTTTGTAACGTTGTAAAGTTTGCTTAACTCTTTGCGCAGTTTCATAATGTTCCTCACCCACGATCCGAGGTTGGAGCATAGTTGACGTTGAGTCTAAAGGATCCACTGCTGGATAGATACCTTTAGCGGCTAATCCTCTTGATAGTACGGTAGTAGCATCTAAATGTGCAAATGTCGTGGCAGGAGCAGGGTCGGTCAAATCGTCCGCAGGTACATAAACGGCTTGAATGGAAGTTATGGACCCCTCCTTGGTAGACGTAATTCTTTCTTGTAAAGAACCCATTTCGGTACTAAGAGTAGGTTGATAACCCACAGCGGAAGGCATTCTACCCAATAAGGCGGATACCTCGGATCCCGCTTGGACGAAACGGAAGATATTGTCGATAAACAGAAGTACGTCTTGTTCATTAACATCTCGGAAATATTCCGCCATAGTTAGGGCAGTCAAACCAACTCTCATACGAGCTCCTGGCGGTTCATTCATCTGACCGTAGACTAGAGCCACCTTTGATTCCGCAAGATTTTGTTCATTAATTACTCCAGATTCTTTCATTTCCATGTAAAGATCATTTCCTTCACCGACTTCAGCTTAATGAACAATTCCATGAGCTTTGGCAATTTATTGATCAATTCCATGATGAGTACTGTTTTACCCACTCTAACTCCCCTAAATAGTCAGATTTTTCCCCCCAATGATAAGGAGCTAAAAGATCTACTATCTTCATTCTCGTTTCAAAAATAGATAATTTTGTATCTAACTGTATAAAGGCGCAGATTTATGAATAGGAGATGTTGTGCGAGTATCTACAGGACCTAAATTATCAACAAGCTCACCCACCACGTTGAAAATTCCACTCACTTGGCTTCATCTATTTAATGTGATTCGCGTATCTACTCCAATGATACTATTGTTACATACCGTTACATAAAAAGCTTCGGGTAAAGTATGCACTTCCTCGGGAATGAAAAAAAAAAGCGATCGATTTTCATTTCGTATTTTGCCTTAATTTTTTGAACTCCTCGATACTCAATCAAGTCCTCTTTTTTGACGATTGAATGCGCCCCTATAGTCCCATATTTAGTAATTCCTAAATTCTTTCTTCTGTATCGAGGATCATCGAAATAAGCAAGAATACTATTTTTATGGAAAATACCCTTTAAATCGTTTTTGGATTATAACTGGAACCCTTCCTTTTCTGGATCCATCTCACATCAACAACTCGACCCCTACCCGCTTATAAGTAGTTTTAAACAAGTTTCCTTTGAAGTGGATACTTGAATGCCAAGTATGGAGTATTCTATTGATTGGTCATGTCATATAGGCCCCAATCGGACATCCAATTGCTTTGATTTGAATTATCCGGAGGATGCCTTATATATTATATATATTAATATTATATCAAAAAGATGGACAATCCGTATGCTTTGGAAGAAGCTTGTACAGTATGGGAGGGGTTTTGATTGATCAAAAATACGAATCTACTTCAACCGATATGCCCTTAGGCACGGTTATACATAACATAGAAATCACAGTTGGAAAGGGTGTGTAACACCCCCTGACCCGACCCGACTGGATCGACCCAGGGAGCGTTACTGGGTTTTTAAAACTTTCTAAATTCTCATTTTTCATTTCAAACCATTTAAAATCATATCATTTTGTAATTCAAAAATATTTTTCTAGTGAGCCCATCGAAATACACTTTTAAAAATTTCGGCAGAGTTTCCTTTGTTTTTCGGATTTTCCAAAACCTGTTTTCAACAAAATTAATTCAAACAAAAATCACAACAACACTTCAAATATCATTTTCAATCACATGCGCACTCTGCCGTTAGTGCGACCTTTCCACAGTTGTAAAATAAAAGAATTCAGAATTCAATATTTACAAACCTTCTAAAAATGAAAAACTGAAATCATAAAATTATTTACAAAACATATAAATATAAACTGTTCGAATTACAGACTTCTGTATATGCACGCTAATCCAAATATAATATACAAAATGTTATACTACCCAAATCACTGTAGTGACTCTGAACTCTTCTCTGCAGCTTGTAACCTCTTCAGTCCTTTCCGTCCTCGGTATCTTTAGTACCTACGTGTAGAAACAAAACTAACGCGCTAAGCAATACTGCTTAGTGGGTGTACACTAAACTTAAGTATTAAATCAGAAATACCTTTCAGAATATAACGAAATATCACATTATAATCAAATATAAACATATTCAATGCAAATCATTTACAGAAATAAAAACTGTTGAAATCATTTCAAAGGGATACTCATTACAATAAATAATTCATGTAAAACCAAAGCATAAACGTATACAATCGATTTCGAAATTCACTATCAACATATATTCAAATCATTCATTTCTGGCTCTCTTGAATACTTAACATATACCAGAACTAGAATATGGGTCGTTCGACCACAGTGACTGTCTGTCGAACATAGCTCCACCCTAGGACGAATCCTAAGAGTGGTACGTATCTCTCTACTCTAGGATCGAGGGTTCGGACCCTAGAGAGGTACATATCTCCCCATCCCAGGAACGAATCCTTGAGGGTACGTGTCTCCTACCCCAGGACGAATCCGTGCGGAGGTACGTGTCTCCCTACCCCTGGATGAATCCATGAGGAGGTACATAATCAACCATTAATAGCAATGTCAATGTCGGTGCAGTACTGCTCACTGAACCCAGCTGGTATACCAACCTCCTATATCCATTTCTATGTCTAAGTATCCTAGGGTCGTTTCGATAAAACATTTTCAGATGTTCACTGTAAGTTACAAATCAACAGTTACGCAATAAATATACAATTCACACAATATTCATCAAAGATACATTAGGTTTTCATGGAAAATAAGCAATATTCATACAAAAGTCTAAATCAAGTATTTTTAACGAAATCGTAATACTCGAAATACGATCAAAATACGATCTCTAATAAAATCATTCCAAGAAAAACAATAGAGACATATAATCAATAGGTTATTTAAATAAAGTGCAGATTCAGACTGAAAATATATACTACGTTTTGTAAAGAGTTCGAAAACGGGTGTACACCAATCTGGATACCGTTTCCGTTCGACTATCGCGTTTCTAGGGTTTCTTTTTCCTCTCCTTTCTCTTTATCTTTTCCTTTTCTCTTCCTCTTCCTCTTCTCTTCTTCTCCTCCTCTTTTTCTTCTTCTTCTTCTTCTTCTTCTTCTTCTTCTTCTTTCTTCTTCTTCTTCTTTCTCTCCTTTCTTTCTTCTTCTTTTTCTTCTTTTTCTCGGGTCTCTCCCTCTCTTTTTTTTTCCCTTTCTGTTTTTCTACACAGTTCTGCGATGACTTATTTTTTTAAAAAAAAATTTTCGGTCGTCGCGACCTGTGGTCGTGGTGACCAGTCGCGGTACTCACTGAACCAACTTCACCACCTTCATCGCGATCACACGTCGCGGTATCTTGGTCGCGATGGTGGTCGCCACGCTCACTGCCCGAATTTCATCTTTTCATCGCCATCAGTTCATCGCGATCTGTGGTCGCGGTGAATGATCGCGGTGCTCACTGCCAAGATTCACCATTTTTCATCGCGAGCAACTCATCGCGATCTGTGATCGCGATACTCACTGTCTCAGTTTTTCACTCTTCTTTTCGTGCCTCGTTTTCAATCGTTCAATTTGGTCCACCTGGAAACCATAAAAATAAACATACTTTTAATTACGTTTTGCACCCCTCATATCATAAATTTTTATATCCACATATGCAACATTAATAATTCGAAATCCGGGATGTTACAGGGTGGACAATTAGATAGAGCTGCGGGTGCTATAGCGAAACTGATTGCAAAAGAGGGTAAATCGGCCACATTAAAATTACCTTCTGGGGAGGTCCGTTTAATATCCAAAAACTGCTCAGCAACATTCGGACAAGTCGGGAATGTTGGGTGAACCAGAAAAGTTTGGGTAGAGTCGGATCGAAATGTTAGCTAGGTAAGCATCTTGTAGTAAGAGTAGTAGT
>CM010621.1:26400233-26467176 GCA_003430845.1 Xanthoceras sorbifolium
ATAATTAATATGGAATATATGGATATAAAATATTTGTGAGTGAGGGGTGTAAATGTAATTAAATGTATGTGTATTTTTATGGTTTCCAGGTGGACCAAATGGAACGGTCCAGAAATAAAAAATTGGGGCAGTATGTATCGCGACCCCTCACCGTGACCACAGGTCGCGATGAGCTGCTCGCGACGAAACATGACATTTTGGGCAGTGAGTATCGCGACCTGGTCATCGCGACCATAGATCACGATGACTGGCTCGCGATGAAAAAGAGAAAATCCTGGCAGTGAGCATCGCGACCACCAGCGCGACCAGGGTACCGCGATGGGTGATCGCGATAAAGGCGGTGGAGTTGCTCCAGAGAGCAACAAGACCTGGTCACCGCGACCACAGGTCGTGACGACTGAAATTTTATAAAAAAAATAACTCGTCGCAGAAAGCCCTAGAAAAGGAAAAAAGAGAGAAAGATAGACTGAGAGGGAGAGAAGAAAGAAAAGAAAAAGAAGAAGAAGAAGAAGAGGAAAAGAAGAAAAAGAAGAAGGGAAAAGAAAAGAGAAAGAAAGGAAAAAGGAAATCCAGAAGAAAAACGGTTCGAAAAAAAACGAAAACCAGGTTGGTGTACACTACTAATTTGAGTTTAGTTTTCAGATTCAAATGGATTTGATTGACTTTAAATTTCAGGAATTCGAAGATATTACTTTTAATGATTTTGATGATTTTGATTTTGATGATTTTGATTTTGATTATGATTATGATTTGGATTAATGACGTTCTGTTTTCTGATATTAAGATGTTTTTGAATAATTCGTTTTACAAATATACGCAATTATGATTTGGATTAATTGAGATTGTTAATTGATGGAAATTGACTTGGATTGAGTTGAAAATGATTTTGTTAACACTAACTATGAATAACGGTATTATATATGTGCTGATATGATTTTAATTTTCAGAATATTCTAATAGAATCGAATTGTGTTTATAAAATGAGTTTTTGAATTGATTATTGTATGAACAATGTTTTGAATGATTCTGAATTAGTTTGAAATGAAAAGAAAACAAATTGAATATATGATATGATGAAAACGGCCCTAGGATACTTGGACATAGGAAATGGATATAGGAGGTTGGTATATCAGCTGGGTTACTACGGTCATACTGCACCGTTATTACTTGTGACTGTTGTAGCGGGGCGATCCCGGACGTCACATTGAAATCAGTGACTGTTGTAGTGGGGCAATCCCGGACGTCACATAGAGATTAGTGACTGTTGTAGCGGGGCAATCCCGGACGTCACATTGATACCAGTGATTGTTGTCGCGGGGCAATCTCAGACAATCACACCGATACTAGTGACTGTTGTTGCGGGGCAACCCCGGACGTCACACTGATATTACAGAGAGTAGGCCCAAATTCCAGTCCAGAAAGTATGTTGAGTATTCTAGAGGGACAGAATTAAGAATGACTTGCAAAGAAATGATTAGAAAAGAATTGATGATTTGGTTTTGCATGGGGATTATTAATTATATTGAGTAATTTATATCGAATTGATTTCATCAGTTTTATTTCTGTAAATGATTTATATTCGATAATATTGGTATAGTTTTTATTATGAAATGATTTTGATTTTGATACTTGAGTTTAGTGTACACCCACTAGGCATTGTTGCTTAGCGCGTTGATTTTATCACGTGCAGGTATCAGAGACACAGGGGTGAAACAAAGAATAGAGAAGAAGTAACAGCAGATTGAAGGTACAGAGTCACAGTTTCTTTTGAGTAGTTATAAGTGAATTTTAAATTGTATATTGTATTTAGTTAGGCATGCATATACAGAAATCTGTAATTCGACATGTATTTAGATATATATATATATATATGTTTTGTAAATAAGGGCTTTATGATTTATACTATTTTATTTGAAACTGTTTGGAAGTCGCACTAAACGGCAGAGTGCGCATTTGAATGAAATGAGATTTGAAGTGTTATTATAGAAATTTATTTGAATTGAGTTTTATTTGAAACAGGTTTTGGGAAATCAGAAAAACAGAGGGAACTCTGCCGAAATTTTTAAAAGTAAAGTTTGATGGGCTCACTAGAAACACATTTTTAAACTATAAGTTATATGATTTTCACTGGTTTGCAATTTATAAAGTGAATTAAGTAAAGTTTTGAAAACTGGTAGCGCTTCCTGGGTCGATCCAGTCGGGTCGGGTCAGAGGGTGTTACACTCTAGTTTCCGAACATGCCTCAAACCAAGAAACCGTTGAATAGAAGTGATCGTGCCATCTTTGCGTCCTTTGGGTCTGGTTCATGTTTTGCTCTTATTGTGCTTACGAAGAAGCATGAAACTGTCCGGTATTGTATATCACGAGATACTACTGCTCGCTGGAGATGTTTATCTTTTCAAAGGAATCCTGGAAGATTGTGGATCTTGTTATTTTTTATGGCAGGGTATATGTTCTGACTAATAATTCTAGAATTGGTGTTTTCAACTTGAGAACACATAGGTTCTGGTTTTTGACACTCGGAGGCACCCCTTGGTTAAGCACGTTTGTTAGGTTGGTGGCTTCAAAGAAACAGCTTCTTATTATTGATTTGAAGAAAGGTTTTTCCGTTTCTTGATTGTTTCCATTACAGAGTTTAGTATTTATAGCTGATGCGTGATTTTATGCAACTCGAAAGTGTACGAGATCAACACAAGTAATAAAGAGTGAGTAGAGTATCGTTCCCACGAGGACAATGAATATTAATTACCAAAATTAACTCAACCTAATTCTATTTGGAATAACAATGTTTTAGAAATTGCAAATTAATTAAAAACAATTAAAAAAAAAACAATGATTTGAATTCAAGGGAATTGAGGCGTTAGGATATCCGATTTCACTTGGTTATTATTATCAAACACTCATGAGTTACTATCTAGATTTTATTATCGATGGTTGAATGATTGCTTAAACTAGATTAACCAATAATCTCTCTCGAGTATTACCAGAATTATTCCATCGCACACCAATACCCTATCTCTCGATGACTACTGAGTGCGCGAGAATACATTAAAAATAAATAAACACAAAACAAGCAACACAAACCAATTACTATATCTCTATGTAATTTAGTATGTGATAGACATTAATACGAACACGTGGCGGGCATCTCTTCTCGGTTCATAACCCAACCACCTATGATGATTCTAAGTGATGATCAGACATAATAGAAAGCAATAAACTCAATAATATCTATTCAACACATCAATAACAAATCTAAATAGAAAACCTTAATTGTATTCAATAATTAATAAACCAAGATCCATCATCAATCCTAACTATGAAAAATTAATATTCTTAAATCCTAGCATGGCTAATTACAACGGAAAAGTAAAGGAGAAGAAATCTTAGAAAATTTCGTTGATTCCCAATCGATTGCTTTCCGAGGTGATGCGAAATTGATGACGAATGCGATGCGGAACGAAGATGTTGCTTCCAAACCCTCGAATTTTCGACCTCCTTCTCCTATTGATGAAGTCTCTATTTATAGCTTTTCCAATGAGAGTTTGAGAAGGAAAAGATGTCCTGAATTCGTGCATTAAAAAATGCTACCTAAAAAGTGCTACATGAGGTAGCGCTTCTTGATGGAAAAAGCTACGAGTAGAAAAGTGCTACCTTGGGGCGCTAGCGCCACCTGATAGGGAAGAAAAGCGCTAGCTGAGGGCGCTACCTGAGGTAGTGCCACCTGATGGGCGAATTCTCCACCAAAAGGTGCTACCTAAGAGCGCTACCTTTTGGTAGCGCCTTCTAAACTTACTCTTCAACTTGATTTCATGGCCTATTGCTCCGAAATCATCCAAAACATCATCGATCATCGAATATCCCCTGCCTACTAAATAAACATATCAAAATGTCCAATTTCCCTCAAGAATCGAGCAAAAATGATAAATAATGGGGTCGCAAAATCATGCAAAATATGACATTATCAATACCCCAAACCTACCTTTTGCTCGTCCTCGAGCAAAATCGGAACGAAATAAAAACAAAAAAACAAAAAAAAACAAATAAAGTATACTATCCTAATCCACTTTCGTAGGTAAACACGATGATACTTAGCATGTGCCACAAGCCTTTAAACCCCTAGGTGTCCCTAGTAGGAGGAGTTGTGTCTCCTGAGGGTTTACAGATACGACACCCACAAACGTAATCCCTGCGCGTTGAACTTATTGAAACACTTACTTAAAACATACTGTCGAAGACTCATTCATGCATGACATACCAATAATCAAGAACTAAAGCTCGGTCTATGGAATTAAACATCAAACAATATCTAACTAACTAATGCTCGAGTTATAATAATCTCAAAACAAACACATTCGAATGCCATTGATATAATTCGCCTCGATTCTACATCTCGCATGGAATCTCTCATTATAGCTCTTAGAACCTAGGCTTATACACTCATTCAAATATATGCGAATTGGAGTTTATGCACAATAAAAATCAAATTTTTCTTCGCATATGAGTATGTAAACAGAAAGACGCTCAGATTATGCAAAAGATCTCATGAACAGATTCAGACACTAAGAACAAAATAAATCACAATGCACGCACATACTATTAAATTGGAATCATCAAAAGATCAGTAGGTCTTTTTCTCGGTTGTAATGGGGCCAAGGGTGGAGGTTAAGAAATCGAACGACAACCGGATTTCAAAAAGAACTTAGGATCATAAACATAGAGATTTATTCGAACTTCGACAAACCTCTACATTTCTTTTCAAGCGCAAAAGTTTTTTTTTTTTTAACTTCAAGCCATCAAGCTTAACACTTTTCTTTTCTCAAATTTTTTTTTTTTTTTTAGTAGAACACGACTTGAATTGACTTGAACACTTTTAATTTCCTTATTTTCTTTTCTTACCTTCACAACTTTTCTTGAAAATTCCCTTCTCTTTTCTATAATTCATCTCTAAATGATCCCAAGCTCAAAGGGTAAGGCTAAAAGTATAAGGGCTTGGATACGGATTTCGTGGGAGATGCAAGAAAATAGTTAATGTGTTTGGCTTCAAAGTGGGTAATGGAGCACACAAAAAAGTTGAGAATTATGGCCTTTAACTTGGTTTAAAAACACGCATAACCTACATCACTTCTCAAGCTTCAACTAACTCAAAAGCATAGCACACATGTGAATTTATTTAAAATAGAGTTCATTAGCATCCAAAGCAAAACCTATAGAGATCAATCTATTTTAAAATTATCATGGAGAGTGTATAGGAGTAGAAACAATAATACCCTTTCAAAATAAAACGATAACAGCTCAAAAACTCACAAGGGTAGTCTCTACTATTAATCATGGTCATCCAAATATGTTGTTTCTCCATTATAATATCAAAAACATGGCTAATTAAATACCGATCGATATAAAATTCACTAAGACCTTACTTTCATAAAAGATTATTGACACTGCCTGCAGAATGGTCTTACAATCATATGTATAAGCATCATATTTCAACAAATTCAACTAACAGCAAATTCACCTAACAACGCACCAAAGTTCGAATTCCTACCCCCAAACTTAAATCTAACATTGTCCTCAATGTTAGTTAAATATAAGATCAAAAATAGAGAATAGGGAATTTGAAACTCAATAAAGTGCACTGGTGAGGATTTACAATGAACACAACAGACTATCAGAACTAAGAATCACAAGCGAACATACTAAATTTAACGAAAAACTAACAAACTATCAAAAATCCTAACAATTCCAAAGTTTAAACAAGCAATCCAAAAACTAACATTATTAACAAAAAATGAAACAAAAATAAAATTTTACCAGGTTGTCTCTTGCTTTCGCTCACCTGCCCCATAATTGATATCTTCTCATCAACCTACCATAACATCCTAACCAAGTGACAGGAAGAAAAGATAGCTCTCCTAGCCATGCATACCTTAAATAAGAAGGTAGCTTTTTAGGGCCCAAGTGTGGTGGTTGCTTAAAGGGTGGAGGCGGTTTGGGCTTTCCTTCTCCAAGCTCTTTAAAATAAAATGTACTCCTGTACGAGGGCAGAAGCGAAGAATCTAACCAAAGTGCATCATCTGCAACCTTTTGACTATTATCATTTTCAATGGCATGGACAAAAAATGAATCAAGTGGCTCTTGAGATGTGGCTTCCTTATCTCCATGTGACACGTTTTTGCTCACTTCCATCTTTACTTGATCAATCCCCATCGGATGTTCAACTAGCTTTTTGATTTTCAAGGTAATCTCCTTGCATTGCTCCATCAGATATGTCTCTATATTGTTTTGCAATGCTTCTTGTGCTTCCCCTTGGATCTCTTTTGCTAATTGGTTGATTTGAACCTCCAAGTGTTTTGGATGGCTATTTGAGATTGTTGTACTGCTTGGCCAAGTTGCTTTAAAGAACTTTCTTGCACATCCATCCGTGTGTCCATCTTTGACATTATTGCATCTTGCTTCGACATGAATGCAAAAATCAAGTCTTCGACAGAGGACTTCCCTTTTTGTTGGTTGGTCCATGAAAAATCAGCATGGTTGCTCCACCAGAGATTGTTTATGCTTGGGTAGGGGTTGTTATGTTGATAGTTATAATTTTGCACATAATTTATTTGTTCATAACTGCCATCAGCAAACGGATTGCCCACCTGACAATCGATGCTCACATGCGGCCCCTCACATAAGAAACAACCCAATGGTGTTCCAACTGAACTTTCAGGTGTTGCCCTTTCATATGACCATTGATAATCATTAGTTGCCACTTCTTCAATAGAATCATACGCTTCATACCACGAGTACATAACCTATACAAAAATAAAATAAAAAAATAATAATAATAATAATAATATTAAAACAAAAATAATACAAAAATACAAAAATACAAAAAAATAATAAAAAAAATACAACAATACACAAATAAAAAAAAATTCCAAAGTAGCAAAAGGCTAAATTAGTATTGATATTGACATTCAATTGTCCCCGACAACGGTGCCAAAAACTTGATGCGTGATTTTATGCAACTCGCAAGTGTAGGAGATCAACACAAGTAATAAAGAGTGAGTAGAGTATTGTTCCCACGAGGACAATGAATATCAATTACCAAAATTAACTCAACCTAATTCTATTTGGAATAACAATGTTTTAGAAATTGCAAATTAATTAAAAACAATAATAAAAAAAAACAATGATTCGAATTCAAGGGAATTGAGGCGTTAGGATATCCGATTTCACTTGGTTATTATTATCAAACACTCATGAGTTACTATCTAGATTTTATTACCGATGGTTGAATGCGTGCTTAAACTAGATTAACCAATAATCTCTCTCCAGTATTACCAGAATTATTTCATCGCACACCAATACCCTATCTCTCGATGACTACTGAGTGCGCGAGAACACATTAAGAATAAATAAACACAAAACAAGCAACACAAACCAATTACTATATCTCTATGTAATTTAGTATGTGATAGACGTTAATACGAGCACGTGGCGGGCGTCTCCTCTCGGTTCATAACCCAACCACCTATGATGATTCTAAGTGATGACCAGACACAATAGAAAACAATAAACTCAATAATATCTATTTAACACATCAATAACAAATCTAAATAGAAAACCTCAATTGTATCCAATAATTAATAAACCAAGATCCATCATCAATCATAACTATGGAAAATTAGTTTATGTTTGAGTAAAAGAATAAAGCAATAATATTTTTAAATCCTAGCATGACTAATTACAACGGAAAAGTAAAAGGAGAAGAAATCTTAGAAAATTTCGTTGATTCCCAATCGATTGCTTTCCGAGGTGATGCGAAATTGATGACGAATGCGATGCGGAACAAAGATGTTGCTTCCAAACCCTGGAATTTTCAACCTCCTTCTCTTATTGATTAAGTCTTTATTTATAGCTTTTCCAATAAGAGTTTGAGAAGGAAAAGATGTCCTGAATTCGTGCATCAAAAAGTGCTACCTAGGGGCGCTAGCGCCACCTGATAGGGAAGAAAAGCACTAGCTGAGGGTGCTACCTCTTGGTAGCGCCACCTGATGGGCGAATTCTCCACCAAAAGGTGCTACCTAAGAGCGCTACCTGAGGTAGCGCCTCTTGGTAGTGCCTCCTAAATTTACTCTTCAACTTGATTTCATAGCCTATTGATCCGAAATCATCCAAAACATCATCGATCATCGAATATCTCCTGCACACTAAATAAACACATCAAAACGTCTAATTTCCCTCAAGAATCAAGCAAAAATGATAAATAATGGGGTCGCAAAATCATGCAAAATATGACATTATCAATAACATAAAAATAGACAAAAAAAAAATGGAAACATCAACAAGTCAAGGTGGTTGAGGTAGTTGCGGTACTGCCGGCTATCACCGCAAATGGAAACAAACAAATGGAAACATCAACAAGTCAAGGTGGTTGAGGTAGTTGCGGTACTGCCGGCTATCACCGCAAACATTAACAAGTCAAGGTGGTTGAGATAATTGCGGCACCGCCAGTTATCACCGCTACCTTGATTGGCCACCATTTGACTTCAACACTCCCCCTCAAGTTGGTGCATAGATGTCAGTTATGCCTAACTTGTCTAAGAACTTAGAGAACACCCGATTGGATACTCCTTTGGTAAGTATATCAGCTAATTGATCTTCTGACCGAATCTTTGGCAATTCTACAATCTTCGTATCTAGCTTCTCTTTGATGAAGAACCTGTCTACCTCGACATGCTTTGTGCGGTCATGTTGGACTGGATTATGGGCTATATTGCAAGCTGCTTTGTTGTCACAATATAATTGAACTGGTTGTTTTGGAGGGTAGCCTAGGTCTTGTAAGAGAAATTTCAACCATAGTGCTTCATAAATTCCTAAGGCCATTCCTTTGTACTCGGCTTTTGCACTAGATCGTGCAACAACATTTTATTTCTTGCTCTTCCAAGTAACTAGATTCCCACATACAAAGGTAAAGTATCCCGAAGTTGATCGCCTATCATCAACTGCACTGGCCCAATCAGCATCTGTATATACATGGATATTTTGCTTGTCTGAGTTTTTAGAGAATAAAATTCCCTTTTCTGGAGCAGACTTTAGATATCTCAAAATTTGTATGACAACATTCATATGTTGCTCACCGGGATTATGCATGAACTGACTAACGATACTCATAGCATATGTGAGATCTGGTCTTGTGTGAGCTAAGTACATCAATCTTCCAACAAGTCTTTGGTATCTCCCCCTGTCCACAGGTACCTGGCTTGTCTCAATACACAACTTCATACCTTCTTTAATTGGAGTATCAGCTGGTTGACATCTTAACATTCCAGTTTCCTGTAAAAGATCCAAGGCATACTTTCTTTGGGATAGAAAGATTCCTGAACGTGATCGAGAAACTTCAATTCCAAGAAAGTATTTTAGATGACCTAGATCTTTCATTTCAAATTCTCTAGAGAGGTAGTCTTGCAGGGCTTTTCTTTCTTCTTGATCATCTCTTATTACCACCATATCATCCATATAAACAATAAGCACTGTAATCTTACCATGTTATTTTTTTAGGAATAAAGTGTGATCTGAATTGCTTTGATGATAGCCGAAAGCTACCATTGATTTTGTGAATCTTCCAAACCATGCCCTTGGGGATTGCTTTAGCCTATATAATGATTTCTTCAATCTGCATACTGTGTTATTATTTTTCTTTAACATCATTAATCCTGGAGGACGCTGCATGTATACTTATTCCAACAACTCCCCATGTAGAAAAGAATTTTTCACATCAAACTGTTGTAAGGACTAGTCTAGATTTGCAGCTAAAGACAATAATACACGAATTGTGTTGATCTTAGCTACTAGTGCAAATGTCTCTGTGTAATCAATTCCATAAGTTTGAGTGTACCTTTTCGCAACAAGTTCGGCTTTATACCGTTCGATACTACCATCTGCCTTATACTTTACAGTATAAATCCAATGACACCCAACTGGTTTTTTTTTCTGGTGGGCATTCCACAAGTTCCCATGTTTCGTTCTTCTGTAATGATTTCATTTCTTCATTCATAGCTGCTTTCCATTTTGGATAAGCTAAGGCTTCCTGCACACTATTAGGAATAGTTACAGTAGATAATTGATTTAAAAATGACTTATTGGATTCAGACAAACGATGGTTAGACACATAGTTACTCATAGGATATCTAACTCTACTTGAAAGTTCAGGTTCATATGTGGGTTTAGGAATACCTTTAGTGTAACGATGTGGTAATTGTTTTCTGGATGACTCAGACTCTAAATTAAGAATACCCTCAATAGACGATGATTGGTTTGGTATATCGGCTAAGGCTTCCTCAGACCCATGTTGTTCGGATAGCTGTGGAGATTGTGTCATACTATCTCTTCCTTTTTCTAATATTCCTACTGTATCTGGGAGGGCACTACCAGTTGGTTCCAAGTTCATAACACCCAAATTTAATTCCCCAACCTCCTGATTTATGGGTTCAGTATGGTGATCATAAGTAAGAGTATGAATTTCCTGATGATTCTCCCTCTGAAGTCCAGACTCAGAGGAAAAATACATCGTGTCTTCATGGAACACCACATCTATAGTAATAAAAATTCATCGAGATAGAGGATGATAACATCGATACCCTTTTTGGTTTAAGGCATATCCAACAAACATATATCGCAATGCACAATGATCTAATTTGTTGCGTTGGTGTTTATGCAGATGAACAAATGCCACACAACCAAAAACACGAGGAGGTAGATTTGAAACAGCTGGAGGAGCTAACGTCTCAGTCAGAGCTTGGAGAGGTGTTTTGAAGTCAATTGAGCTGGAGGGCACTCGATTGATTATATATGCTGCAGAGGTAACTACTTCTCCCCAATAAGGTGTTAGCATATGTGCTGATATTAAGGAACTTCTAACAACCTCCAATAAGTGCCAATTTTTTCGTTCAGCAACTCCATTCTGCTGAGGTGTATTAGGACAAGTAGTCTGATGGATGATTCCATGTGCTTCCAAATATCACTGAAGATTAGAATTGTGATATTCTCCACCATTATCACTGCGCAGAATTTGAACCTTTCCATTATATTGGGTTTCAATGAATTTGTGAAACTTCTGAAACAATAAGTTCACTTCATCTTTGGACTTCATTAAGCACAATTAAGTCATTCTGGTACAATCATCAATGAAAGTAACAAACCAACATGATCCACTTATAGTTGGCACTTTAGATGGACCCCATACATCAGAATGTATAATCATAAAAGGAAGAAGACTTTTATGCAAACTTAATGGAAATGAAGTACGATGGCTTTAGGCCAATTCACAAATATCATAGCGAAAATTAGAAACATCACAATTTGTAAATAAACTTGGAAATAATTTTTTCAAATAACCAAAGGAAGAATGTCCCAAGCGTCGATGCCACAACTAAATTTCTGATTCTGTTTTCTTCCCCTCAGACCCGTCAGTTATCAAGGCTTGGCGCAGTTTTTTGCCGTCAACTGTAAGTCTAAGTAATATAGTTTCCATCGCTTAATACCATAACCAATCGTCTGTCTTGTTTCGATATCCTTAAACACACAAAAGTCAGGCAAAAAAATGGCAACTCAAGATAAAGATGTGGTAATTTGAGAGACTGACAAAAGATTATAATCTAAAGATGGGACAACTAAAACAGAATCTAAATATAAGTCTCCAATTAAGGTTAAGGGGCATTCCCCAATAACTGGGGTTGTGTTATCATTGGCTGTAGAAACAACCTTTTGTGAGGAGGATTTAAAGGATGAGACCTGTCTAGAATCAAAAGTCATATGATCTGTCGCACCAGAATCAATTATCCATGTACTATTCATAACAGGTGTAGAAATATTTAAAACCTTACCATTATCTGTAGCCGCTATCAATACCGATGTCTTTTCAGCAACATCAGCAACTGCTACACTCGGGGTCTGCTTATAGTCCTTATTCCATTGCTCACGATTCTTATTCCACCAATCTGGATATCCAACAAGTTCAAAACAGTAACCCTTGATATGACCCCTTTTTTTGCAATGGGTATATTTTAATGACTACTTATCAACAGGGTTTGCTTTCAGATTGATTGTCTTCGAACGTTGAGCTACCATGGCTGAGATGTCAGAAGTATCATATTCTCCTTTTAAAATAGTCTGACGAACTGCTTCTCAGTGAACCAACATGTAGCACTCTTCCAAATCAGGAATGGGATCCTTGCGTAAAATCTCTCCTCGAACTTGTTCAAGGGTTCCATCTAGTCCAGCAAGAAAGATGTGTACCCGTAATTGTTCAATGGATTTTCTGTATGCTACAATATCATCAGCGTCCTTCATGATTATTTTATCACGATGATCCAATTCGCAAAAAATCTCAGTTAACTCTCCATAATATTCAGAGAGAGTTTTGCCACTTTGTCGAGCAGTGAAGGCTTTCTGGTTCAAGGTAAAGACTCGCAGTTCATCACTCCTATCGTAGAAAGCCTTAGATAATGCATTCCAGATTTCTTGAGCTGTGGGTAATCGTAAGTACCGCTTCACAATGTCTGGGCTCATCGACATCAATAGCCATCTCTTTACTTTCTGATTCTCAGCATACCACTTTTCATACCCATCTTTAGATTTTACAGGTGGTACTTTCTTTCCCTGAATGTAAGATAATTTTTCTCATTCAGCAATATGCATTTCCATAAGTTGAGACCACACATCATAGTTAGACTCGGTGAGTGTGATTCCAGCGTTAAACCCACTTTCCGATTGAACCACAACTGAGATAGATTTTGCTCTTGATGTCTTCACTTTTTCACTTATTTTGATGGATTTGAAACCACTTGGACTGGTGTTGAAAGAATGGGCTTGATCTCCGTCCCTACCTTTCCCTTTTTTTTTCCTTTTTTTAAATCACATTTACAACATAAATGAAAAGTGGAAAGCAAAGTGGGAAAATATGGAAAAGTCAAAAAACAAACCTAGTGGGAAACATGTGCGGTCCCTAGTTTCTTTTTTTTCCTTTCTTTTTCAAAAAATTCCTACCAAAGCGATCAAATAAAATGATCATGGGTGGCTTGGTATTGATGCTTTGGATTCTAATTTGGAATGCCAGGTTGCTCTGTTCCGAGTCAAAAATATGCTGAGACTCACAGCAGGTTTCCTTTTCCCAACCTCTTTTTTTTCTTTTTTTCTTTCTTACGAGCTTGATCTGCTTCGGGAAAATATCCAGAGGATCACGAAGCCGGCGATTAGGCGTCTAGCTAGCAAGGGCGGGATCTCGTCTTCGGTACCGATTTCGATAAATCGTCGTCAACTAACATTGTCGAGTCGGCGACTACACGGAGCTCGCCAGGAGGAAGACGGTCAGATGTCGTCTACGTGCTCAAGAGGCAGGGCAGAACTTGTAGAGAGGTCTTGCTATCAATCAAGAATTTGAAAAAATAGTAGCTAGGTTTTTTAAAAGGAAAAAAAGGATCAGTAGATCAGAGGTTAGGCAAAACACTACTCAAAATTTCAATGTTTTGCTGGATTTTTTTTTTGTGGGGTTTTACAGAGTCTATTTAAGCTCTGATACCATATTGATTTGAAGAAAGGTTTTTCCGTTTCTTGATTGTTTCCATTACAGAGTTTAGTATCTATAGCATAAAAATAGACAAAAAAAAAAAACAAATGGAAACATCAACAAGTCAAGGTGGTTAAGGTAGTTGCGGTACTACCAGCTATCACCGCAAACAATAACAAGTCAATGTGGTTGAGATAATTGCGACACCACCAGCTATCACCGCTACCTTGATTGGCCGCCATTTGACTTCAACACTTATTATTCATTTTCTTCCAGTAATATTCAGAGCTAAAGTATATACAGTAGACTTAGAAAGGTTGAAATGGGTTACGGTGGAGGACTTGGATGAAGAAGCATTGTTTCTTAGTGCTTGGATATCCTTAAAATTAGGAAGTATAGTAAATTGGAGAGGACTCAAGAAGTGTGTCTGTCATCTCCCATTTTGGTCCAACATGTGTAATATGTACAGCTTAAATGGAGAGTCCCAGGGAAGATTTCAAATTTGTGAACCAAATATGACTCACAAATTTTATTGTTGGTACTTCTTACATCAAGCTTATAGCCCTGATAATACCAACTATGAGGATTAGATTTGTTTTCATGTAATGGATCCTAAACCTACAATATCAATTCATCATTGTTGTATTTGTATGATTATCATTATTTTCATTTCTCAATACACATGGAATTAGTTTTTGCTGTGTAATCGTTTCCATGAAACTATAAGAAAATTTTACATAAATGTAATAGGTCTAGATTTAAAGAACACCTAGTAGAAATTAGTAATTCTTTATATAAATGCCAATGTTAAAGTTTTCTTCCAATTTTTTTTTTCCTATTTTTGTTTTGGTCAAATTTCTATTAATGGAAAAAAGATTGTTTTTAGGTCAACTTTCTTCCAATTTTGAATTAAAGATTGTTTCCGCTCTTTAATAGTATTGAGTATCAAATGTTGCTATTCTATGGAGATCAAACTCTTTAATATATATTGTTGACGGTGAAAAATGGATTTCGTAGTCAACGAGAGTAAACTATGCCACGTAAGATTGACTAGTGGTTTGTTGAGTCTAACTGTGCAAAATTTATCCCTGTGGATCTGCGAAGAAAGTTCTCTTAGGAAATAAGGGCTCCTCGGAGAGGACTTGACGAACTTTTTTATGTCAAGACAAAGAAAGATCGGTGAGAGGTGCCGGACTTTAGTCGGTGATTAACCTCCAACGATCAAGTCAGTTTTCTCCTCGGCGAAAAGGAAATAAAAGATTAAATGCTTTTAATGCTTTTAGGATTGGTGAGAGTATTCAATAGCTTACATTCTTTCTCCATTACTCTCCCTATTTATAGTTCAACAGACATTCCTCTTGCTTCCAACATTTTGGGTATGCTTGGTTTTGCCCGTCAGCATGATCAGAGGAATTGTTACCTTAAACATATAACTTCTGATTTCTTGGGGAAGCTGTCTGTGAATAGGACGAAATATGGGAGTTGAACGGTAACCTGTAATGCTTGGGCATTTAATTCGCCTACTGCCCATGATGACAAGTTTCTAACTTTAACTGGCCTCGTCGTAGATGTCAGACTGCCACACTGCAGTGTCAGGCATTAAATAGATTTGTTGACTCTGCTTCTTGGTCAACTCTTTGTTGCACACTCATAATTACTCTGCGAGAACCTACTAAGTGGCGTGTGAGTTCTCATAATAATAATGGTCATCTCGTCGATTCGTAAACAAAACAGCGTAGCTTCTCATGTCTTAAGGATTTAGGCATGGATCGTCTATTCGACATTGTTTTGGTCATTAACAGTGACGTAGCAATACTGTGCACAGAATCTCCCTATAACATATATATATATATATATATATATATGTGTGTGTGTGTTTTTTTCAAAAACTCTTTATTGCTAGTTATAAAAAAATATTTTTTTTATTTTTTATTTTTTATACATCATAAAAAGACAACCATGTATTTCCCACATTAAACCCCACTAACGGCCAATGTTTAATGTTGGATCAATGGTACTTTTCAATTCAATTCGAAAAAATCTTGTTGATTTGATTGCACATTGTTCAAATGTTATGGCACTTACTGTAATTGGATAGATATAGAAGATTACAATATATTAACTTAATATAGAAGAATAAATAAGAATACAAATAGATTAAGCAAAAATAGAAGTATACAAGTAAATTAACCAAATATAGAAGATTAAATGTAAATAAATCAAATATAGAAGATTACTTGAAAATTAACCAAATGTAGAATATTGCATGTAAATTAACTAAATATAGAAGATTACATGTAAATTAACTAAAGAATCAAGGAAATCAAATAAAGAAGAATACAAGTAAATTAACTAAATATAAATATTACATATAAATTAAACAAATATAGAAGAATAAAGTAAATTCACCAAATATAGAAGTATACAAGTAAATTAATCAAATAAAGAAGATTACATGTAAATTAACCCAATATAAAAAAAAATTACATGTAATTGACTAAATAAAGAAGATCAGGTTTATTAACCAGATATAGAAGAACAAAGTAAATTAACCAAATATAGAAATGTAAATAAACCAAATATAAAACATTGCATGTAACCAAATACATAATATTAAATGTAAATAAACCAAATACAGAATATTACATGTAAATTAATCAAATATAAAAGCTTACACGTAAATTAACTAAAGAATTAAGTAAATTAACCAATTATAGAAAAATACAAGTAAATTAACCAAACATGTCAGATCACATAAAAATTAACTATATATAGAATAGTATATGTAAATTAACCAAATATAGAGGTTACGTATAAATTAACCAAATATAAAAGTATACAAATAAATTAAGTAAATATAAAAAATTACATATAAAATAACATAATATAGAAAATTACATTTATATTAACTAAATAGTGAAAGACCAAAGTAATGACCACTGCCTAATGTGGCAAAAGCGATCATTCAGTTTAGCAATGTCACAAGTTCGAGTCACCATGATGTAGGTGGTATGTTTAAAAAAAAAAGACCAGAGTAATTAACCAAACATAGAATAATACAAGTAAATTAATTAAATATAGAAGTATACAAATATATTAACCAAATATAGAAAATTATATGTAAATTAACCAAATTATAGAAGGTTACATGTATATGAAAACTAAATATGGAAGTATATAAACAAATTACAAATATAAAATTAAATTTAACCATATATCTAAAATTTAAAAATCTTAGTTTAAAAAAAAAGATTTAAAAAATCTAACAATGAAATACCTAATTTATAAACTTTTGTTGTAAAGCTCTGATTGTATACAATTATTGTTTCTGGCGCACTATACACTGGTGCAACTATTGTGCCAAATGGACCAATCTAGTGTTTGTACAAGCTAAGAATAAATTAATAAATTTCTTCTGTGTATACTTGTTTTTCATTATATTTTGACAACTTATTCTCCTTTGATTATAAGATGATACGGAAAGGAAAAGGCAGTCAAAAAATTCTTATCTCTCATCTCTGATACTCTATGAGTGTTTTCAGAGTATGGTGGGTGGAAGCAGACCTCACACCGCCTTGTGTGCATAGATCTCACTCATTTTTAGGTGTTTCTTTACTGTTTTTTCTTCTTTTGCTTCGTTTGTTCCTTTTTGAGGCTCTGCCACGGTCCTTTTAGCTTGCTTTTGTTTTCTTCTGATGGATCCTAAGGAGATCTTACGTCGTTGTGCTAAGCTATCCTTGACTGAAGATGATGGTCCGATTGCTCAAATTGGTGTAGATCTGCAGGAGGAAGGTATGCGTAAGCTATCCCTAAGCTTTGTTGGAAAGGTTTTAGCTAATAGAGAGGTGAATACGGAGGCCTTCAAATCCTTTGTGCCTATGGTGTGGAGAACTACTAAAGAGGTGGAGGTTGAGGCTGTGGGGTTAATTTGTTCATTTTTAGATTTGGGTGTCTTTGGGATAGGAAGCATATTCTAGAGGGGGGGTCATGGTCCTTTGATAAAAATTTGTTGATCTTGAAGGAAGCTAATGGTTTGGGTAGGGTGGTGGATCAGGATTTTAGAATGGTTCCTTTCTGGATCCAGATTTATAACCTTCCCTTAGCATGTATGACTCGTGATATAGGTTTGGTTTTGGGTAACATGGTTAGAGAGGTTAGGATATTGATGCTGGGGATAGTGGGGATTGTTTGGGGAAGTTTGTAAGGGTTTGTGTTATGTTAAACGTGACTAAACCTTTGAGAAGGGGTCTGAGAGTAAGACTTGTTGAGGGAGCAGATGAGTTCTCAGTATTGCTATGTTATGAAAGGCTTCCTAATTTTTGTTTTTATTGTAGGTGCATGGGTCACTTGGTTGGGGAGTGTAGGGATAATGTGAAGGGGTTGGGGAATGTGGCAGATTTGAAGTTTGGGGCATGGTTGAAGGCCCCTGAACAGAAACACCCTTGTTTGTTTGGGAATAGAAGACCTGATCCTGAGGCCAATAGTTCTTTCCCTGGATATGATAAGGGAGGTGGTGATCAGCATACTGACTCAGTGAAAGTGGATGAATATCTGAAGGAGTAGGGGTCTAAGGAGGAGGGTCTGTAGGCTGTTGATGTTTCTGTGGGTACTGTGGGGTATGATTCGACTCCTGAAGCGACTGATGTTGATGTATAGGGGCTTAGTGAGGCTGCTAGCAATATTGACACGGCTAGTAATGTTCTTGTTGTAAGAAAGAAGGGTTTTGACCTGGGTTGTAATGTAACAGTGGAGGCACAACAGGTTCCTGTTAATAATGAAGGTTTGGTGGTGGGCAGTAGCTCCTCCTGTGGGGGTGGAGTTTGTGGGTTCTAAAGTGAAAGTGTGTGCTGAGGAAGGGTCGGTGGTGGATTCTAATGTAGAAGAACTCTTTTCAATCCATCATAGTCTGGAGGGTGGTTTGAAGGATGAGGTTACAAGTCCCAAACGAAAACGATGGAAGAGACTAGCGAGGGAGAAGATGTGTCTCATATTTGAGGGGGATGTTGAGTCCTTGAAGAAAAGGGTACTGGTTTTGATGATGACAAGGTATGCAAGAAGGGCAAAAATGATATTCCTGCAGAGTTGGCGATGGCTGGAATAGAGCACCGCCAACAACAATGAAAATCTTATGTTGGAATATCCGGGGATTGGGGAATCCTCAGACATTCAGAACTCTGCAGGAGCGGTTCGCAGTAGTAATCCCCAAATTCTGTTTCTTATAGAGACGAGGCTTGATAGTAGGTGTTCTGATAGAATTCGTTTAGACTTGGGATTTGAGAACTGTTTTGTTGTCTGATTGTATACAATCATTGTTTCTGGCGCACTATACACTGGTGCAACTGTTGTGCCAAATGGACCAATCTAGTGTCTGTACAAGCTAAGTATAAATTAATAAATTCCTTCTGTTTATACTTGTTTTTCATTATGTTTTGACAACTTATTCTCCTTTGATTATAAGATAATACAAATTGATTATATCTAACAATATATCTCAATATATTTGTAAATTAATGTATTATTATGATAATATATCTAGAATTTTATAAATCGCTGTATTATTATTATTATAATATAGCTAGATTCTTAAACTAAGGATTAATATTATAAAGTTCACGAAAATTTATTTTATATATATTCTTTTTCTTTTTTTTTAAATCAAAGGGCATATATAGCAGCAAAAAGCAAAGCAACAACAAACCAGGAAGATCTTCCTGGACCAACCTCTCTACATCAGGAGGGCAAAATTCAATCCAAAATGAATAAGAAACTAAAAAAAGGGCAGCCTTAGCAAGGACACCGACCACCTTATTAGCAATTGTAGGGATAAAAGAAAAACTCAAAACAAAAGAATTACAAGCGAAAGAAATGACATCAAAAATCCATATCCAAACACGGAACCAAAGAGTCTTAAAGGAGATTAATCACTCCCTTAGCGTCGGACTCAACACGAATGTGAGAGATCCCCGAATTTAGCGCAAGGCGAAGCCCATGCAAGATCGCAATAGTCTTGGCCACTTGAGGGCTATAGGATGCACATAGACGAACACACCCTGCAGCCATGATTAGACCATCTTCATTTCTTATAATTAAACCCAAACCAACCAGCCCTTTTTTTGACCCAATGCTAGCATCGGGGGGGGGGGGGGGGGGGGGGGGGGGGGGAGTTGCTAAGAGCTCACTGGACGATGATTATAAGAGGTCACTGGACGATGATTATGAGAGGTCTCTAACACATAAGAAGATTTCTTGCCAGCCTCAAGATAGTCCACCAAAAAGGAGCAAGACCAGTCCACTAAACCACCCACTGACAGCAAAAGTTGGCCATGAATGACCTTATTTCTCCTAAACTATGTTCACCACAACACCACTCCTAAAAGATTGAACGCTTCTGAACTGAGATGGTCTTTTGCAGACAATAGAAAATCTAAAATATGAGTACCTGGACCTAAAACAAGAGAAGGCCAGCCACTAAAGCGATTACGAACACTACCCAACTGATCACAGTCGCATAGCGCATGAAGCGTCATCTCCGGAGCACAATGACAAAAAGGGCATAGCTCCTCAATAGCCAAACCACGCTTAATCAAATTAACATATGCTGGAATCTAATTCTTAGCAACTCTCCATAAGAAAAGCTTAATTTTCGGAGGGACCGAAATACTCTAAATAAACTTCCACCAAGAATCCAAGGACACAGAACTCGATCCACTAGGAAATCTCGGGACGAAAGAGCCACAAAATAACCACTCTTGACAGAATAATTTCCATCTACATTAAAGTGCCAAAGTAAAGAGTCGGTCGCACATGAAGAACTAGAAGGGAGACTTAAAATCGCATCTGCATCCTCAGGTAAAAAGGCCTTCTTAATCAAAGAAATGTTCCACCCCCCCCCCCCCCCCCCCCCCCCCCCCCCCCCAGAACCCTTTTTAAGCTTGTCAACTGTAATAGAAGAACTAAGAGAAGGCGAAGACAACACTTTGAAAGTATAAGGCCGGGGGATCCAACGATCTTGATAAACTAACACCGAAGTGCCATTTCCAAAATGCCAGCAGGAACCCTTGCTAATAAGCTCGCAACCCAAAGGAGACTCTTCCAGATAAAAGAATCCGTAAAATGGTTTTTAGCTTCAAGAAGGGAAGATGAAGGGAAATAACAAGTCTTGAGAACTCGAGACGCTAAAGAACTCGGACTCTGAATAAATCTTCAACACTACTTAGCAAGAAGTGCTTGGTTAAAACCCCTAAATCACGAAAACTAAGGCCTCCATTCCTTTTGCTTTTACACAACTTTTCCCATTTACCACAATGGATTTTCTTCGAATTCCCACCTGAACCCCACCAAAAGGAAGTGTATAACTGATGGAGTTCTTTAATAATCGACCGAAGGAGCCTAAAAAGCCTCATAGAATATGAAGGGACCGATTGAACCACCGTTTTGATTAACACCTCTTTCCCTGCACTGGAAAAAAGCTTGCCTTGCCAATCGTAAATTTTTTACCAAACTCGGTCTTTGATATAGGAAAATAAATGTATCTTATTTCGAAACACAAAACTTGGTAAGCCTAAGTATCTCTCATGGCAAGCCACAACTCGAACTCTTAAAGAATTAGCAAGCAACAACCCCTCCTCTTTAAACACCTGCACGCTGAAACAAATAGCCGAATTTGCAAAATTGACCTTCAGCCTGGTAGCTTTCTCATATTTGGATAAAAAAATCTTTAATAATAAGGCAATCTTCCATCGTGGCTTGAGTAAGATCAAACTATCATTTGAAAAAAATAGATGAGTGATCTTAGGCCTCGAGCGACTACACCTAATACCAGAAAAAAAAAACCCCTGATTCTCCACTGATCGAATAAGACTAGATAAACCTTCAGCACATAATAGAAACAAATACGGAGAAAGCGGATTGTCCTGACACAACCCCTTAGTAGGCTTAATCGAACCAACCGACTCCCTATTAACCAGAACTGAATACTGCACGGAAGAGATGCAATCCAAAAGAAGACGGATCCAAGATGGAGGAAAACCCAAATGTTAGAGCATAGCAGTCATATAACACCACTCCACCCGATTGTACGCTTTGGCCATGTCCAACTTCAAACCCAAAGATCTCACTCGGCCCTTATGTTTCCTTTTTAAAGCATGCATGCACTCGAAACCCACGATTGCATTATCCGAAATCAAGCGCCCTAGAATAAACACGCTTTGCATATTTGAAGTCAGCTCCCCCAACACATTTCAAAGCCGTATCGCTTAAGTCTTAGCAACAATTTTATAAATAATGTTGGAAGGACTAATGGGGCGAAAATCGCCCATGCTAACTGCCTTGTCCACTTTCGGGATCAGAACAACAAAGGTATGGTTAATACTTGCCACCGAACACTGATCATTCAAAACATTCAAACAAGTAGAGGAAATCTTGGTGCCAACAATCGACTAATAATTTTGATAAAATCCCGTATTTAACCCATCCACACTGGGGGCCTTAGAAAGAGCCATTTGAAAAAGAGCTTTACGAACTTCATCCGAAGAGAACCGACTTTCAAGAAAACTGACGGAATGAGAAGAAAGGCATTAAGTAACCGTGTCCAGAACTATCTCAATATCACCCTGAGAAGGCTGCTCTGAAGTAAAAATCTAGTGAAAATAAGACACCATAATATGATCAATGTTTGCCTTATCATCCGTCCACGAGTCATTCGAGCTTTGCAACCCCGAAATCATGTTTCTTTTCTTCCACTTGGAGGCTTGCAAATGGAAAAGACGTGTGTTGCGATCCCCACTTTGAAGCCAAGAGACCCGTGATCTCTGTCTCAATTATTCTTCTTATTGCTGCAACAAATTATTCAGCTCATTTTCAAACACTCTTGTTAGGAAATATTGAACTCACAAAGCTAAACAATACAAATGACAATCTGGAGAATGACTTCACTTTTATTGAAACATAACCGTGGCTTTTATGGCCATTTACAACTCTAATAAAATAGCACACGTTAGCAACAACTAAGCCACGTATTTGACAAAAACAGGAATGAGTCAAAACAGAGCTAACACTCCTAGAGACTAGGACTTATTGAAACATAATGCAAACCAAATACTACTGATTTTATGCAACAAGCTCCAACTAATCAACAACCCTTTCAACTTTAACTTGTCTTCAAGAACCAATAGCATTATTCCCAGTCAGATCATCAAGCATAGCTTTTTTCTTTTATATCACTTTGAAGGGACCCACATTGGCTAGCATTCCGTACAACAAGCTTACTTCCATAAATTGAATTGCATGAAATAATATTTGCCATGCAATTTTGTGGTATGATAACATCACCCTTCCACACTTCTTCAATAATGCGACGACAATCATCATGCTCTACCCAATAATCTTTAAACTGAAACCGCCGACGTCGTCGACGAAAATCCCTACTACCTCCCTCATTAGAATCAACAACTTCCAAAAGGATGGGTCTATGATCAGACCTCCATAAACTGAGATTATAGACATTCGACCCCGGAAACAACTGACTCCACTCCCAGTTACTCACACCTGTCCAACCGCTCCTGAACGGAATCCACACCTTCCTTCTTGTTATACCACGTAAATCCAGGCCCTATATAACCCAAGTCTGACAAACACACGAATCAAGATCAAATTTGAAATTTTATAAGAGAAATCTAGGACTCGGTTACCTCCCACCTTCTTTGAATCCAAGAGGATTTCATTGAAATTGTTGGGAAAATTAACCTCCCCAAAATCTCCTTAAAAATATGCTAAATATCAGAAATTACAGAGAAATAAAATAGAAAATAATAACAATCATCACAACACAATAATTTACGTGGAAAACTCCAAAACCAGGAGAAAAACCACGGCCCTCAGAAAGAAATTCACTATGTGATAAATTATTACAATCACACATACTATTCTCTCAAGACTACCACACCAATACACTCACACTCTCTCAAAGTATAAAATAATTCTCACCTCTCTACACTCTAAAATAAGAGAAACAAGAAAGGAATTTAATTAGAATTAAATACAATGCTTTAAGTGTATTTAATTGGTGCAATTAGAAACTAAGGACTTGATCTCCTTATATAGCCTTGAGAAGCCTTTACATATCCTTATTTTTCCAATGTGGGATTCATATCCCTTTTCTTCTCTTTTGCTTTCTTTATTTTGCCAATTTTCAACAAATCTCCACCTTGGCAAAATACAGGAAACCTCCGCCCTTCCGCCGCAACTTTCATGCAACTATTGTCTATACCGACAATCATAATTCTCAACCCAGAGAACTATCATACTCCACCATAAAAGTATACCACTTAGAATTAATCACCAATTTTAAGATTTCCACCTCGGCACATGTCGAACAAACTTGATGAAATTTATGGTGCAACTCCCATCTTGGCTTTCCCCGGAAGTTCTTCAGCCATCGACATAATTCTACCACACACCTTGCATCAATGCCGCCAACCAATGCCCGTGTGTAAACTTATAGACCCACTAGTAGTGTCACATCCTTTTTCATAGCACCTAGTGATATGCTATAAGGATGTACATATCCTTCTCAAAGGATAAATTCAGTGTCTTCACAAGACACACTATTAGCTTGATTGTTGGAACTACCAGCCGAACCTGCTCCACCGTTTTGACAATTTTTCTTAACGTGCCCAGATTGCCCACACGCCCAGCAAAATATTTTCTTCTTGGAGTTATTCTTCTTCCAATTGCTCCCATTGCTAGCTACCAATGCTGTGTCTTCTGATGAAGTACGACCTCCACCCTTCAGCCTTCTCTCCTCAGAAAGGCGTTTACCGGTAACTTCTGCAAAATTCAGAGTCTCCTTCCCATATACCAAAATAGGTTTCATATGTTCATAGGAAGATGGAAGAGACAATATAAGCCTTAATGCTTTATCTTCGTCTTCAATTTCAACTCCAATAGACTCCAGTTCAGAAACAATACCATTGAGAACACTCAGATGATCTGAGATTTTTGCACCTTCCTCCATACACTGAGTATGAAACTGTTCCTTCAGGTACAACCAATTTGAGATGGCTTTTGTCTGATACAACCCTTCAAGTTTTTCCCAGAGTTCCTTGGCTGAATGTATTCCATGCACATTTACAAGAACATTCTTGGCCAAACACAGACGAATCACACTTGCAGCTCTCAAATCCATTTCTTCCCAATCTTCATTGCTTATACTAGACTCACCTTTACTGGAATCTTTTAAAACAGGGCTTGATTTCTCTTTTAATACCTAGTGTAAACCAGATTGTATTAACACATCCTTGACTTGCACTTGCCACAAGCCAAAATTAATCTTTCCATCAAATTTCTCTACACCAAACTTCAAAGAACTTGAAAATTTAGACATTCTAACCGTATACTGAAATAGTGCCCGTAGTCCGTGAACAGCACTCCAGGTAAGTTCCCAGGAAAGAGAGGTGGGTCACAATGGACACACTTAAATACCAAGTCTTTCCTAGCCAGAACCTTCCTTAGACAAGCACTTCCACAATACTACCACACTTAACTCCAGCAACCAAGAATAATTCTTTTCTGATGTGGAAGATCAGACAATGCTGCAACCACAGAGCATACTAAGAATTTTCTAAAACCTCTGATACCTTAGCAACCAACCTAGGCTCTGATACCACTTGTTGGGAAAATTAACCTCCCCAAAACCTCCCTAGAAATATGCTAAATATCAGAAATTACAGAGAAATAAAATAGAAAATAATAACAATCACCACAACACAATAATTTACGTGAAAAACTCCAAAACCAGGAGAAAAACCACGGCCCTCAGAAAGAAATTCACTATGTGATAAATTATTAGAATCACACAGACTATTCTCTCAAGATTACCACACCAATACACTCACACTCTCTCAAAGCATAAAATAATTCTCACCTCTCTACACTCTAAAATAAGAGAAACAAGAAAGGAATTTAATTAGAATTAAATACAATGCTTTAAGTGTATTTAATTGGTGCATTTAGAAACTAAGGACTTGATCTCCTTATATAGCCTTGAGAAGCCTTTACATATCCTTATTTTTCCAATGTGGGATTCATATCCCTTTTCTTCTCTTTTGCTTTCTTTATTTTGCCATTTTTCAACAGAAATCATCCCCACACAACCAAGGGAGAGAGCTATTATTACCTAGCCACTGAAGAAGGGTCTAAGCATGAACCCTCTATGAAGGTTCCAAATGACTATAGAACCCCGTAAAACTCCACACTTTAGCACCATGAGAACAAACTCTAACATCTATATGAAAAGACGAGTAAGCTAACAAAGCCACCACTACATTATTCATCCACAGAAGACACAAACCACCACTACGATTAGGAATGGCTACGGTTCCGGAACCGTCGATTTTGGAATCGGTAGTTTCTAGGGGAACTGGAACCGGAATCGGTAAGAACCGTGGGGTACCGGTTCCAGTTTCGGAACCGGGATGGACCACTGGTTCTGGATCCAGTTCTCAGAACCAGCAGTTTCACATCGATTTCGGTTTCGGAATCGGATCCAAATTTTTTTTTTTTTAATTAAATGAAAAATTAAAATATTCTTAAAAAAAAATTAAAGGTAGGTAACGTGAAGGTAATACGTCTTTGATCATTTTGGATGTGAGATTTGAGACTATGGTTAAAAAAATTACAATACTTTATTAAAATTGGTGATTATTTTAATTATTTTATAATTAAAATTGGTTTTCAATGTCACATACATGTATTGATAGATAATTAAAATTATTTTTAATTATTTATAATTAAAATTGTTATTTAAAGTTGGTGATTTTGTTCAACATTTTAGTGATCATTCTATTGATCATTTGAAAAAGAGAATATGATTTCATTCTTCTTGACTTAGTAGGCTACATAAGTGACTTGAAGTTGATGTAAAACTATATAAAGAATAAATTCAAGATTTTATAATGTTACCAAATAATATATTGTTTTTATTTTCATGCTAGTTTTGTTTTTGTTTATTCATTTACTTCAATAATAAGAATAAGACATAGACAACACCTCATGCAAAATACGAGATACACTAAAATCAATGCCTACCTTGACTCTCATTTGAGATGTTAATATATATATATATATATATATATATATATTAAAATATATATATATATATATTAAAATAATTAAAAGTAACCTTAAAACTAGACATATGTTGTTTGCACTAATGATAGTTTTGATCAATCTAGAGATTTTATAACCAATTATCATGACAAGCTTATAACACTAGTTCCACATTGAAAATAAAATAGAAGAGTAGGAGGTGGATTGTATATAAAAGAGAAGCTTATAAGTTATGACACTAGTCCCACATTAAAAATAAAAGGAAGTGCAAGAGGTGAAGTATATTTATAAAAGATAGGGGGTGAGAGTGGTATGCAGCCCAACACCAATATTCGGCCACATACATATTTTTCTTTAATTTTTTTTTTTTATGTGGTCTAACACTGCTGGGCTATATATATTATTTTTTAATTTTTTATAGAACAGAACCGGAACCTTCACCAACTAATTTTCTAGAAAACCCCAACTTCACCCGAATTGTCTCCATCCAAAACTGATCCGATTTAGTCTCCATAAAAAAAAAAAAAAAACAAGCATAGGACGAGTGTCCCTAACATAGGAATGTAATGCTTGAAACGTCTGGCCATTCCCTAGACCCGGACATTCCACAATAGGTAATTCATGGCGTCCGGTAGGCTGGGAATTCCGGTCCTGTCGATATCTCAGAGGAAAGCCCCTGCAATTTTTCGTTCATACTCAACTCGGGCACAAGCGATGCACCCCCATCTCCATCACTACCCGTACCAATCTAGATCATCCTGGCTTTCTTAAACTTCCCAAATCACAAACCTCCAGATTCAACACTAGGACGTTTCCCTTCAGTAACCAGTTGAGACTAACCCGAAACTGATTTCGATTCACCACGTGCCAAATGTTTCCACCTTTTTCCTTTGTTGCCCAGTTTCTGGTTCAACTTCCATAGCCACTTCCTTATCTTTGTTCAATTTCGAAGAAGGCGCAATTATCGTCGAAGAAGCATTGTTAACAGATTAAGAAGTTGAAAACACAGTTGTAGGGTCACATGAAATAGAAGACTTACGTGACCGACCTGCATGGATCTGCATGGGGCTCTCAGTCTGAACGGACGTCAAGGGATTAGCCATGCCACCTGTAATAATCTCTTCCAGCTCACTCCTCTATTCCTCCACTGCAGTATCAACCTGATTGGCTCCAAGAGGAACAGAGCTGCGAATATTTTGGGAGGCCGTGAATCGCACAGTATCATCGACAATCCCCTCTTGACCGCCTCCAACATTCTCTGAGATTAGGACAATCGGGTTATTTCCAGTTTCAGTTTCCGCAGAATGCTGGGTAGCTTAAGGAATACTGTCACTAATTGAGGCCCTCATATCTATAATTTAATGACTTTGAACCTCCTTTACGAGTTTCCACAATAGGACCCTTTCTTTGATCATGCCCGTCGTTTCTTATCGGCATGGAATGGATCACATCTTCCCATTCGACTCCATTAGCGGCTTTCCTTTGGGACTCAATGCTCGCATCCAAGCACCGTATTCGTTAGGTACCACTCCCTCCGTCGGTCGCTGTTCCTTCGTGCATTCGTGGAACAAATGCCCTAGATGGCCGCAAAGTGAACAAAAAGCGGAAGTCGTTCATACCGTAACGGCATTATTGTAACGGAACCAGAGCCTTCTACTGTTGTACTCTCAAGCTAACCAGATAATACAAATAAATTGAAAGCTAAAAAGTATATTTATTAAAAGAAAGGAACTATGGTTTTATACAAGCCTTACAAAAACATAATTGTAAAACATAGCTGCCACGTTTACAAAGCTTAGTACGTGTTACAGAAATCAAATAAATCTAAACTGAAGTAGATTCCTATAAACTAGGGAATTATTAACAGAAGCAACAACTAAGATGGACTAAGTCAAATTGACTTTATTCACTAAGAATCCTAACAAACCCTCCCTTAAATTGACCTCCAATTTGCAGTTAGTTTACCTTTGATGCCAAACATACTCCAAGCAGCTCTCTCAATCTTATGAACACCTCGAGACTCAAAGACTTGGTCATAATATTTGCCAACTGATCCTTCGAACCACAATGCTCTAATTTAACAACCCTATCCTTCGTTAAATCACGAAGAAAATGAAATCTAATATCAATGTGTTTACTTCTGCCATGCATAACTGGATTCTTCGATAATTTAATTGCAGAACTATTGTCACAAAAAATATCAGTGCACATACTTTGTTCATGGCCAAGCTTTTCAAGAATCCTACGCATCCACGCACTTTGACATGCGCAAGAAGCAGTTGCTATAAACTCAGCTTCGGTGGTAGAGAGAGTAACCACTGGCTGTTTCTTTGAGGACCATGCTACTGCACCTAAACTGAGCAAGAACACGTACCCTAATGTACTCTTTCGGTCCTCAACATCTCCAGCATAATCACTATACGAGTAGGCCACCAGCTTCTCTTCTCCACATCTTTTGTAAAAGATTCCCAACTCAGTAGTTCCTTTTAAGTAACGAAGAACCCTCTTCACAGCTTGGTGATGCAATTCAGTTGGCCTTTCCATAAATTTACTGATTAAGCTCACCACATAGGCTAAGTCGGGTCTAGTGGCAGTCATGTACATGAGACTACCTACCATTTGTTTGTAAGCAGTTGCATCAACACTAACTCCACCTTAATCTTTTACAAGTTTAAAACCTGGTACAATTGGATTTTTTACGAGGTTACTACTTTCCATGCTAAACCTTTCGAGAACTTCAGTAGCATATTTCTTTTGGTTGATCAAAATTCCTTCACAGCTTTGCACCACTTTTACACCAAGAAAATATTTCATTTTCTCAAGATCAAACATGTCAAATTCTTGTTTCATAGAATTCTTGAACGTTTCGAACATTACTTCATCATTCCCTGTGAAGATGAGATCGTCAACATACACACTTACTATAAGCAATTTCCCTCTTTTTTTTACCTTTGTAAATAAGGTATGTTCATTTGGGCACCTTTCAAAATCTTCTTTCAAGAAATAGGACTCTAGTTTGCTGTACCAAGCTTGAGGAGCTTGTTTGAGTCCATATAGGGCCTTCTTGCATCTGTAAACCTTGTCTTCTTCTCCTTTTACTTCATAGCCTTGAGGTTGCTCAATAAACACTGCTTCATTCAAGTCTCCATGCAAGAAAGCGCTCTTCACATCGAGCTGGTACACATTCCAACCTCTACAAGCAGCAAGAGCTAGAATCATTCGAATGGTATCCCAACATACTACAGATGCAAAAACTTCGGTGTAGTCTATCCCAAACTGCTGCGAGTATCCCTTGGCCACGAGCCTTGCTTTGTATTTATCTACTTCACCATTCTCGTTTAGCTTGGTCTTAAATACCCATTTTACTCCTATTTGTTTTCCTCTATCTGAAAGAGTAGTCAACTTCCAAGTTCCATTCTTCTCAATAGCTTTGATTTCTAAGTCCATTGCCTCTCTCCACTTCTGGTTTTTGACAGCTTCTTCAAAAGACATAGGATCACTAGAAGTAGTAAACATTATTAGATTATTTTCTTCTTCAAGTAAACCCTTACCACTAACATGATCTTCCATCCATGTTGGTGCCCTTCTAGCCCTCCCTTGAAGTGGACTTGAAAGGTTGTTTTCAGCTTCTTTGCTAGATAACAAACCAGAACCAACAGCACCATTGTCAACCTGCTCTTCTCCTTCATGTACATTTTCTGCTTCATGCTCTTGTGGCTCTTCGTCATCTCCTCATTCATGACCTGCACATCTAGCTTATTTAGTAGTTTTACTCCATTTCCACTTCTTATCCTTTTTAAACACCACATCTTAGCTTATAATTATCTTATTTGACACAGGATCATACATCCTAAAGGCTTTAGATTCCTGGCTTAGGCCCAAGAAGACATACTGGAGACTTTTATCATCAAGCTTCTGTCTGTTTTTGTCGAGGATGTGCACATATCCAATGCAACCGAACACCTTTAAGTACTCCACTGAAGGTTTGAAGCCAGACCATGCTCCCTCTAGCGTCTTATCTTTAACAGCAAGAGTAAGACATCGATTGAGCAAGTGAACAACCCAATTAACGGCTTCCGGCTAGAATTCTTTTAGGACAAGCTTCTCTGTCAACATGCATCATGCCATGTTCATGATTATCTGGTTCTTCCGCTCCGTGACCCCGTTTTGTTGTGGGGTGTAGGCTACAGTGAGTTGTCTGGCAATACCATTTGAGCTGTAATACTCATGAAATTCAAACGAGGTGAACTCTCCACCTTGGTCAGTTCGAAGACAACATATTACATTTCCAATTTCTTTTTCTACAAGACTTTTGAATTTTTTGAATACAATAAATGCTTATGATTTGAGATTCAAAAAATAAGTCCATAACTTTCTGCTGTAATCACTAATAAATGTGATTATGTGCCTTTTATTGCTATTTGATTAAGGTGTTACAGGACCACAAATGTCAATATGTACGAGTTGCAGCTTCTCTGTAGCTCTCTACAAATTCTTTTTAGGAATAGTTTCTTGATGTTGCTTGCCTACCATACATATTGTGCATACTGCAGATATACCATTAAGATGAGGCATGCCTTTCACCATCTTCTTGTAGGATAAGGTTCTTAAGAATTTGAAATTCAAGTGCCCAAATCTACGGTGCCACAGGTCAATTTGATCTTCGAATGTGGGCTTGAAGCATGCTAGAACTTAAGCTTATTCTACTTTTGTTTCAATTTCAGCAAAAAGGATAAACATTCAATTAGTAGACATTTGAGTCTACATAATCAATCCTCGCTCATGATGACAAATCTTGCATTCTCCATGCTGTATGAGAATAGCTAGATCGTGTTATTGTAGCTAACCAATACTAAAAAGATTATTTTGAAGCTCAGGACAATAAAATACTTGAGTAATCACCTAACTAGTGCCATTGACTAGTAGCTTGATGCTTCCCTTCCCCATTATTGCCATTTTGGTGTTATTGTCGAGTTTCACAACCTGCCTGAAAGACTCATCTAGATAAAGAAACCACTGCCTATCTCCAGTCATATGGTTGTTGCAACCTGAGTCCAAGAACCACATCGTTCCTTTCTTAGACTTGTGGAAATCTGCTTGAGCCATCAGCAACATTTCTTCATCTAATTCGGCATAATGAGCTCCTTTTTCCCAACTAGGACAATTGTAGTGAAAGTGTCCTAGGTTGTGGCACTTGTAGCACTCCACAAGTGCTTTGTTAAATCCTTGTCTGCCTCTACCTCTTTCATGACCTCGAGATGCACTCCAACCGCTTCTGCCTCTGCCTCTGCCTCTGCCTCCTTCATATGAGACATTTAAAGCTTGTTACTCACCTCTGTTATGACTGTTCATTCTTTGTTCATGAACAAGTAAGCTACTTTGAAGCTCATTTATGGTAAGTTTGCTCAAATCATTAGACTTCTCTATTGAGCATACCACATAATCAAATCTAGAAGTCATTGATCTCAAAATCTTCTCAATGATTATGATCTGCTCTATCTTTTCTCCATGAACTTTCATCTTATTAACAGTAGTTAGTGTCAGAGCAAAGTACTCGTCCACCTTCTCCCCTTCTTTCATCTGTAACACCTTAAATTCTCTTCTCAAAGCTTGCAATTAAGCCCTTTTGACTCGTGTTGATCCTTGGTATTTATGTTTCATAGAGTCCCATATGCTCTTTGAACTCATTTTGTCAAGAATTGTCTCCATGATAGTGCGATCAATAGCCTGAAAGAGATAATTTTTCACCTTTAGGTCTTTGAGTCGCAGCGCCTCCATTGCTTTTTTTTGTGCCTCTGTTTGCACAGCTCCATCTTCTACTGTGGGAATTCTTGTTTCTATCAAGTGACAATACTCTTTGGATCGGAGAAGATTTTCCATGCGCATAGCCCAATGGTCGTAATAACCATCGAACTGAGGAATAACAGGTTGGACATATTTATCTATTGCTATCTCAAACTTCTCTGTTCCCATCACTTGATCCTCTCAAGGTGTTTCACTCGTTCTCACCAAGTGTTTCACTCTTCTCTCTTGTTAGGATACTGCAGTTCCTAACTTCTATCAACCAGGCCTCTGTGTGAGGCTCTGATACCAGATTGTTATACTCTCAAGCTAACCAGATAATACAAATAAATTGAAAGCTCAAAAGTATATTTATTGAAAGAAAGGAACTATGGCTTTATACAAGCTTTACAAAAATAGAATTGCAAAAACATAGTTGCCACGTTTACAAAGCTTAATACGTGTTACAGAAATCAAATAATTCTAAACTGAAGTAGATTCCTACAAACCAGGGAATTATTAACAGAAGCAACAACTAAGATGGACTAAGTAAAATTGACTTTATTAACTAAGAATCCTAACATCTACGTCAACTTTCAAGCATCTTCTAGGGGCTGTGTGACATCAATAACAACCCTAACCTGTATGTAGGGACCCATGCGATCCCCAAAAGCCCCTCCATCCACTTCTTTAACCCGACCTAACAACGAACCCAAATACATCCCGATATCTTTTGTCATGCATAAAAGTAGAACATGGTGAATTTGAACCCAAAAGTCTGAAATCAAAAATTCCACCTGTGCAATCAATGTCAGACTTCTGTCGGTTCCTAAAGGATCAACAAGGCGCTATCGAAGTTCCATGGACCCCAGATAAAACTCACATCCTATCCTGTTGGTTGCGAAAGTTGAAAGCATAAACATTATCTTGAATTACTTCTCTCTCTACCCCTTGCATTGTCTTCCAAATCTTAGCAATCGTTGCAAGGAAGGTGTCTCGATTGATTAATTTATTCGTTAAGAACTTCCCTACTAAGCACAAAGCCACCTTCCGCTGCTCCTGCTCTTTGAGAGACCTTCTTAGCAGCATTACTTCACTATCCTTCTCCTTGATGGACAAGGAGGCACACAAAGTCTCCAACTCCTTGAAATCCATATTGTATTCTGCCAACAAGCCAAAAAAGAAACCAGAAAATTGTAATACACCCTCCCAATAGTATGTACTGTACATGTACAGATATTGTAATATATTCTTTAAGAATTTATTTTACAGTACACAAGTAAATAAATGAGCCTTTAGCATGAGTAAATCGAAAGTATTAAGGGTGCTATAATGGAATTTATTGGATGGATCCGAAAGTTTCCAAAAAGGGTATCAGAGACTTGGAATACGTCTGGAATAGTTCCATATGGTTATTAAGGTCCCATAAAGTATATAATAAATTTAATTATAAGTTTTTGAGAACATAGTAAGGATTTCCATAAATTGGAGTACTAAGAATATTTATTGGAAGTTAAAATATATTTTTATGATATGAGATTGTAATTTTATTAGTATATATATATATATATATATATATATATATATGTGTGTGTGTGGTGGAAAAGTAATGTTGGTGGATTAATTTTGAGGTGTACAAGTGGACTAATCAAAGTTAGCCATATGGATAAAAAAAAGTTAAGAGTTAGTGGATTTCTATGGAAAATTTCCTTCTAAAGAATCACAATCCATGTGAAATAAAAGGAATTAATTATGATATGCCAAGTCAAGAATTAGTGGGAGGAGAAATGAATGAAATGAAATGTGATTGTTGGACTAAATTGACAATTAAAATATTATTGGACAATTACATGTGATTAACTTTCAAGTTGTGGCCATTTTATGATTTAATAAAGTTAAGGGAGCAAGTAGTAATTAAATATATATATATATATATATATATATATATATATATATAGAATAAGTTAGTGGAGAATCACTAATACAAATCCAAATGGGAAAGTCAACCAGCAAACAAAGAAAACATAAACAGAGGCAAGTCGGTGGAAAAAGTAAAAGAATATTGGAAAAAAATTTAATATAATAAGGGCAAAAAGGGAAAAACAAAGAAAGAAGAGAATTTGAGAGATATGGAGAGAATTCTGGAAACAGGGAGAAGAGAGTTGAGTGAAGAAAAAAAAAGAAGAGAGCAAAAACCATTCGGCCAAAGGAAGAGAAGAAGGAAGAAGAAAAAGAAAAAGAAAGAGAAAGAAGGAAGGAGGAGGAAAGCCGGCCATACCAAAGGGAGAAGAGGAGAAAGAAGGAAAATAATTTAATTCTCAATTTGTGTATTCAAAATCAGGTTGGAGTTGATGATATTCCTAGTGTTTTAGAATTAAATGGTATTTGGACAAATTGAGATTGTGATTGTGCTCTAAAAGTGTTGTTAGTATATAAATTGTTATGGGTCTTCACTAATGAAGAAATTTTATGGTTGAGATAAATTTGGACAGCATTTAGATTACGGATAATGAATTGATTTAGGAGTTGATGTTGTTTTTGTTCCTAAATTGAATAATAGATTGTGTTTGGTTGATTTTAGAGACTCAATTATGGAAAAATAGAATTATTGGAACTGTTATGAACCTAGAATAACTATGTATAAGTGCTGAAAATATTGTTAGAGTTAATTCGATTTGATTTTGAGTAAGGTATCCTAAGTTTAAGTTAAAAATAAATATATGCGGATACAGAATTTGAAATGAATGTCAAATTGAAAATTAATGTGGTTATGGGGCTGTCCATAATAGCCACATATCTTGGTATTTGAAATCAGTTTAATTGGAATTGATTAGAATGAAAATTAAGAAAATTAGTAAGTTAAATTTTGGAGATTTTATGATTTCAAGTTTAAATTAGTTAATTGAGATATTATTTGAGTAAATTGAATGTTTATGAGTTAATTGATAGTGTGAATTTAGAATCGTTGAGTAAGAAATCAAAATGATTCTCAAATTAGTGACTTGTATTATGAGTTTTGTTGTAATGTTGTGTTTGGTGGTTGATAAGAGTTGTAGAAATTGTTTAGAATAAAATTGAATCATTAGTTTTGAGAATTTTTGAAATTAAAATTGAAATTGAAGTTATAACCAGTTTAATCGAGTTTAATGAAATGGAATTTGATGTTGTTAAGTGAAGGAAATTCACTTATATTAGATTGATGAAGATTAGTATGAGAAATTGAGTAGAAATTGAAGTTAATAGTGTACAGAATTCGATTTATAGGTAATTAAGTATTAGAAATTGTATTTATATGATTGTGATACAAATTAGTGTTTAGAAAATAAATTAAATATGTTGAGTTGTGATATATGAGATTCGATTTAAGAGAAATTGAATGATTCAATGTATATATAGTTATATGTTATAGTATAGTGACGTAATTTATATTAAATTAAATGTAATTGATTTTATTAGAATAGAAGAAATTGAGGAATAAAGCGTAGAACGTGATAATTGAGTTTTATATAAGTGGATGATATTTATATTAACGATTTATTTGGAAATATATTACTTTAGGGAGAAATTTCCGTAGTATGGGAGAAAAATAAACGTTATGGAAAGTCAAGGAATGTAATGAGACGAAGGAAACAGAATTCCAAGCCTAGAGAAAACCAGAAACCAGTGAGTGTAAAATTTATCTTTAAGTAAAGTATATTCTATTTCTATAATATGTTTTATGAGAATTTATAGCAAGTTATGGTTTTGATTAAGTAAGAGCAAGATTATATTTTGATTTAATGTTCTTCAATACGTTTTCAAGTTAGATTGAAGTGTTGGTAATTTTATATACATTTATTTAATTATATGAGTTTTATAAATTAAATATAATTTATGTTCAAATGTATTTTAATTAAAGTATTTTTATATGCATACGATGCAGCATTCCGCACATAGACAGTGAGATGTCTTTTATCAAATGTCACGTTGAGCGCATCCGTTAGTCGCCTCGTGACTTATATCAGATGTCACAGTGGACGAAGCAGTTAGTCACCCTGTGACCCACTCATATGGTACGGCGCAGTTAGTCGACTTATGAGTTCAGTTCAGCTTAGGGGTCCATTGGGAGTTTTCAGATACAGAAGTCAAGCCAGATATGATTTTCAGATTTCAGTACATATATTAAATTAAGAGCTTTGTACGTTAGGCTTGGCTAGATTTTCAGAAAAGCAGACTTCAGTACAGTATTCAGAAAGCAGATTATTATTGATTTCAGTACATTATTTTCAGGAGATAGATCCTGACAGAATAAGTTTTGAGAAAGTTTATTATCAGAAAAATATTTCATCAGAAGAGTATTATCAAAAAACTATATTATTATTAGAAAAGTTTTATCAGAGAAGTTTATCAGAAAAGTATTTTCAGTAAAGTATATTCTTTTAGCTTTCCAGTTTTCAGAAAAGTACATTGTCTCAGCTTTTCAGTTTTCAGAAAAGAATATCATATTAGCTTTTCAGTTTCAGAAATATAAAAGAATATTATTTCAGCTTATCAGATTTCAGAAAAGATATAGTTTCAGCTTTTCAGTTTTTAGTAAAGTAAAAGTATATGTATATATATTCTTAGTTTTCCAGTTTTCTGGAATTCAATTTCAGAATAGTTTTCTGTATAAATTTCAAAACAGTTTCCAGAAAATAGATTTCAGTATAGTTTTATGAGAGCTTTTAATATATATATATATATATTTCATATTAGTTTTTATAAAAGAGATTTCAGTATAGCTTTTATTGGAAACAGATTATTAGTTATTTTAGTATAGATTTCAGAAAATAAGATTTTATCCTTTTTAGTAAAGTTTTTCAGGAGGTTAATTCAGAAATGTTAGAATTGTTTAATAAAATGATAACACTCACTGAGTTCGTTTAGCTCATTATAGTTTTTATGTTTTATAAACCAACCTCCCAAGTACAGGTATAGGTATAAGTGCAGATATTACAGGGACGCCGAAGACCAGCAGGACCAGTCAGAGGATGCTGTGACTGTTTTACAAGCATATATAATGTTTTAAATTGTTAAGTTTGTATTTTAATATTGTTTTAAGTGTATAAGTATTTTATTTAAAGATTTGATTTATTTGTTTTTTATAATTGTTAATTTTGATATTAAACTGTTTGAATTGTGGTTTGTGGAGATGGACCGGAGGTTCACAGTAGTTGAGATTTGAAAAATTATAGAAGTGTTCAAGTTTTTATGCAGATCTCCAAGATTTGGTATTATCAGAAAAACAGAGGAGATTCTGCAAAAAAATTTTATAAAATAGTTTTGTATTAAAAAAAAAAATTCTACTCAGATTTTCAGTTAAAAGAAACGGCTTAGCTTCACAGAAGCCTTTTAGCGAGGCAAGTTTCGACTGGGAAGCTACGGTGGAGTGCTGGCAGGCTACCTAATAGGAGATAGTAAATTAGGGGTCTGTCAAAAATAAACTCCGCTACACTCAGAAAATAGTGAAAAACTAGATTCGAGGACCCAACGACTACTTCCACCCCAGTATTTTTTTAAAGAGAAAAAACCCTAAAGGAGAGACCGTATATTTTATATATATTCTATTCAAGTTTAAATGTCAGGTCAATAATTAAAGGGGAGTTAATTGTTAGTTTTTTAATAAATTGATTCCACCTGTAAAAAGACAAACTCCAAGTAAGTTGGTTGCAATTTGTCCAAAATTAAAACATTGTTCTTTAATTTGATAATTTAATACTTAACATGAACAAAACTTGATATCCATTGTAAACCTATTTTATGATATGCGCCCTTTAAATTTCTAGCATCTATTGATACATTTTTTATGTAACTATCACCATATTAGTAATTTAAGTTTTTATAGCACCAAAATTGGTTTTGGGACAAAAATACACTAGTTCTCTTTTCAAATCAAAATGTCCAAAACCCATAAAAAAATAAAAATTGAGAAACAAAGAATTAGATTAGAGAGAGAAAGTTAAACAAACGAAATTAAAGAGAGAAATAAACAAACTCCGATGAGAGTGATAAAGATTCTCCTCGTCTAGACAATTTAACGATATATTATGGGCTGAAATTGACGTCGTTTGTCTCTTCAAAGACCTTTAAAATGTCCAACATCAGTCACAAAAATAGATTACGGTCAACAGAAATAGATCACAGTCAAAGGAAATAGATCACGGTCAAAAGGAAATAGATCACGGCCAAAGAAAATAGATCACGACCAAAAGAAATAGTTCACAGTCAAAGGAAATAGATCACGGTCAAAGGAAATAGATTACAGTCAAATAAAAATATATCACAATCAAATAAAATAGATCACGGTCGAAGAAAAATAGATCACGGTCGAAGAAAAATAAATCATGGTCAAAGGAAAATAAATCACGGATAAAAGAAATAGATCACAGTTAAAGGAAAATAGATCATGGTCAAAGGAAATAGATCACGACCAAAAGAAAATAGATCACTGTCAAAGAAAAATAGATCACGGTTAAAGGAAATAGAACAGACCAAAAGAAAATAGATCATGGTCAAAGGAAATAGATCAAACCAAAAGAAAATAGATCATGGTCAAAGAAAATAGATAACGATCAAGAGAAAATAGATCATGGTCAAAGGAAAATAAATCACGATAAAAGGAAATAGATTACAGTCAAAGAAAAATAGATCACGGTAAAAAAAAATAGATCATGGCTAAAGGAAAATAGAACACGGTCAAAGGAAATAGATTATGGTCAAAGAAACATAGATCACGATCAAAGCAAAATAGTTCACGACAAAAGAAAAATAGATTACGATCAAAGAAAAATAGACCACGATTAAAGGAAATAGATAACGATTAAGGGAAATAGAACACGGTAAAAAAAAATCACAAATTTATATTTTCAACTCCAAAAGTAGATTTCCATCAAAAGTGAAATAAAACAAAATAGGTTTAATGAAGAGCAAAGTGGGGTTTCCATTAAAATTGGTGTTATTTTTCAAAAGTTTAATAACTTGGTGTTAGGTTGACAAAATGAGATTTTGGTGTCATTTCTGATCAATTTCTCAAGACAATATTGTAGGAAAAATCGTTTAAAAACACGCAGTGGAATAAAAAAAAAATTGGTATAGGTTTTCAAAATTTTTTCCTTTTATATAAACCTTAACCCTTGACATAGAATGTAAATAAAGAATTCGTACCTTTTCTTTCGTGATGATTGAAATTACGTCGAAAATGATTTTCCGCAAGATCTTCCAATCTATGTGCGAACGTGAATTACCTTGAAGTGTGGGCTCCCTTTTTTCTTTGAATTGTATATCACCCGTGGATGGAGAAAATAAAAATCTCTTTCCGTTAATAACAACAAAAACCAAGTAGGACTCTAAAGAACTTGGTTACTTTTGAGTTCTCAACTTTTTCAGTCAAGTACTCGCGTGAACCAATTTTGACATTGTACAAAAAGCCTTTTATGCAAAAGCTTGTAAGTATACTGTCGAAGTAAAATGTTCTTTTCTTCTTTTATTTTTGATATAACCGAATTCACAAACACACAAATCAAAAGCCTTGGCCGAATTTTCTAAGCAAATAATCAATTAGTTTTCTGCCAAACAATTTTGATTTAATTTATATGAATTCATAGCTTGAGTCTAACTGGAATTCCTAAGTTGTGATTGACTATGTCTTCTTATTTAATAGATAAATATATTTTATATATTTATCCATCAATTAAATCTAGTCTTTTATTCCTTTCATATTTCTAACAAAAGTATGATACAAGGAGTCATCTTCTAGTTGAAAGGGATTTTAATTAATTAAATAATTCCTATTTAATTAATTAAGTAAATAAAAAAAATACCTAGGCCATTAAAAAGGCCTAGCCGCCCATCCTAAATAAAATGAGCTCTTATATTATTTTTATTTATTTACTCCATTGGACTTTAATTAAAAGTCCACATGTGAATTAAACTCATTCTTTTAAATAAAAGAAAATAAGTCTGCATGCCTTATTAATGTATTAACATAATTATTCAGCTTATTTGTCTAAAATGTGCAATTATGCAATTGAGAGTAATTAGAAAATTACTCAATGCATTAATGGAAGGGTAATTACACCTCATAGGGCTACCCAAGACTTCCCACAGTCTTGGCTGCCCATTTGCAAATGAATGAAAAGTGCCCGCAATCCCTGTATATACATAGCAACACCTCTTTAACCTTTTTGGGTTCTCGAACCCAAAACAATTCTGGATGGACCTAATATTTGGTCCGGTAGAATCTATTGAGTGACTCATGCAAGTTTGTGTAGATTGGGGATCTTAGCGCGCTATCTAAATTTAAGCTCCAATAGACTTGACCCTATCACAATCAACCCATGATTCATTTAGGCTCAATCTATTAGTTTTAGTTCATTCCTCTAAAGAACCAAAACTGAACTCTTAAGTAAAGATAGAACAAGATAGTGTTTCTTATTCGCACCCTAGACAATCTTATAAGAAGAACGTATATCCTCGTGAAGAACACCAGTAATTGCCAAGAGCTCATAAACCATCTATAATACTCCAAGTTACCAGTTTTTATCAAACGTCTATCCTTTGAACTTGGATAACTTTACTTTTCCAGAAGTCATTTTTCAATAGACATTATTGAAAACTTAATGTTAAGATTTGATATCCGATACCTCAAAGGACGCGGATGACGGTGTTCTACTCTCATTGATAAATGGAGCCACAATGTCCATATCTATAAATAAAGTTCTCTATGATTAACAAATGAATAACACCAAACTATCAAGGATGAACTATAATATAGTTGTACTGATTGACAGCTCAAATGATACTAGCTGCAACCATAAGTCCATCATTTATTTCAAAATTAAGATAGACCTTCGATTTTCCTCACATGAAACCTTTGATCCAATGACAGTTATGAATAAAGTGTTTCGTTGTGATCCTATTCAGTACACCCGATGTACTAGATCCTTTTGCCCAAAGACACTACATTTTGATGATTCTAGACTCATTATAACACATTTGATTCCATTCAAATGTTAGTAAAAGAATCTATAATTTTAAATAAGATAATGACACCCAACCTTTATCTGCAGTTATGAATTTATTTCAAGACTAACTAAAGAATTGTTTCTACCTCATACATATCCAGCTGCGTGAACAATTCTTCATATCTCATAGTCTTTTGACCTTTTGAATATTCACATTTAACAATCATAATATTACATTATAAAAGCTATAAGATTTGTTTACACCAAAAATCACTTTATTAATATGAAAAAATTGTTAAATTACAATATTACAATCTTGCTGTTGAGCATAACCTTAACAAATATTTCACCCTTTCCTAGTGCTTGAAGTTGAATAAGTGACTATATTTTACGATACCAAGTCGAAGAACCCAGTTATGAGTTCGTTCAACAAACCCAGTTGGTCCAAACCACGTGGATCCATGGTGGATCATTCACCTTTCTCCCTCCTGCTCTTTTTTCTTTTTTAAATAAAAATATAAATTTTAGATTTCTACCATTCATTTAAAGATGGACGATGGAGATCTAAATTTTTATTTTTTAAAAAATAAAAAATCTAAGTTAGATCGTGGCTTTTGATTTACCATGAGTGAGATCGAATGTAGTTTTCTCGATCAATACCTCCGTATTTTGGAGTTGCGATTTGGCTTGTTGCTGGGAAGGTCTAAACACAATATAGAAATCTACTCCTTCTTAAACGAAGTAGATTAGTAGTTCCCTTAAGGGTTGATTCAGGGTTTGAACAATTATGAGGTCTCTCATTCTTCTGTAAGGGAGATGAGATTTAATTGTTCATTAGAGAATCAACGGTGCTTAAAGGAAAAAATATAATTAGAGGTGTATAACAGATTTTATGACCCAACTCTAATTATGAACCACTTGTGGAGGATTACATCCTATGCAAATAGTTGTATCGATGAACACTGAGATTTCAGATTGTATAAAACATCTGCAGTTTCGAGAGCTTAGCATCGGGTTTTTAGTGGAGTAACTTCGAGGTTAATAATCATAGAATATTGATTAAAGAGTTTTAATTATTATTTCTAAGTATTATTGGAGTTCAAAACTATAGGTCCATTAGATTCCCTTGTTAGCCCTTATGGTTGTTGGTAACGAGATTCACGGTAATTTAATTGGATAGTCCAATCAATAGAGTTACGAAAGTAATACAGAATAATTAAAGAGTATTGATTAAATAATACGATTATTTAATTAATGATTTAATAATTAAAGAAAGATTAATAATTCAAAATTATTATTAAATAGGAAGTTATGATATCGAACCTTGACAAAATAAAATGGAGGATTAAATAATTAGATTATGTAAAAGTCCCTAGATGTCAAAAGTTCGAATCTTTATAGGTGACCAAATAAAATAGAATTTAGAATTCTATTTAACCCCGTCAAAACCTAAATCCTAGAGACTGATATAAAAGGGTCTTTATATCAGAAAAAGCAAGCAAGTGAAAAAAAGCAAACCCTAGACACAAATGCTAGAGGTGTTCGGCCAAACAAACGAAGAAAAAAAAGAATTATTATTATTATTATTATTTGCTTTCTTGCAGGGTGCGGCTGGCCATAGGAAGACAAAGGTGTTGCCTTTCTTGCTTGTCTTTCTCTCCTCCATCTCTACATCCATAACGTGCCCACACACGTATTATCAAACCGCGGGTCATAGCTCGAAAGACTTGGTGGTGTCAAAAGAATCAAAGAATCAAGAGAGACTACCAAGATATTACAAATAGAAATAATTTTGAAAAGTGTTTCAAACAAACGAAAAAATTTTAAAACTCAAATCCTTCCGCTACGTGTTTTATCAAATCGATTTTTCCCTACACAAACCTGGTCAACCGTTAAATTTGACGGAATTTGACTAACAACGGGGAAGGTCTTTGTCAATAAACCTAAAAGTTGATTTCGCATGTAAATAAACAAACCTCAAGGGGGTTCTTCTTTTTTTATGTTTTGACTTTTCTGATCCTGAACTTTTCTAAAATCAATTAAATTAGTCTCTATGACCAGATTTTTAACAGTCAAACCCAACAGAATATGCATATTGACCATTTTGCTCTTAACTTTAATTTATTGGGTTGAAAAAAATGATTTTACCTTTTATTTTTTAAATTTAACAAATTAATTTTTCGATAACAAATTAATCCACCACAATGAAACGTCCAATTTCATTGTTACTTAAATTAACGTGAACCAATTGTTGAGTTGTTTGAAACAAAATACATTATCTTTTCCAGATGGCTTTGTTGTTGAAAACCATCCGGATTTGTAGTAATTTTAGATTGCTTTTTTATTTAAAAAAATCAGGATGTGTAATGTTTCCATATCGCTTTGCTGTTTAAAGCGATTAGGGTTTAATTTGTTTCTAGATTGCTTTATTGTTTAAAGTGATCATGATTTAATTTGACCCAATTTGACCCAAAGTTGTGTCGTTCTTAAACAAAAGATATGTCTTTTAAACGGATACATTTCTTACAAGAGTTATATCTTTTGATGAACAGACATGTATGGGTCAATAAATAGACAATACACATCATTCACAAATATATTTGATATTCTTTCCATGTGGGATTGATTTATTTTGTCATAATTTTTTCAATTCATTGGGTGTACTTTGAGCAACAATTTATCATTTAACCGAAAATCATTTTGATCATATGACCATTTCGATCTCCACATGAGGAGAACCACCTTGACCCATCATTTTTATAATATTGGCCATACTTGAATTTAAATGAAAAGTATGGGAGGCTGTCAACATGCCCCCTTATTTTTATTTATTTTTTATTAAATAGAATGACTTAATATTTTTAAAAATATTTTATAATATTTATTTAACATTTTCATTTAAATAATCACCATTTAAGTTTAATTAATAAATAATTTATATTTCCATAAAAAATAATGTAAATGTTCAAAATATTAAATTGTAGTTGTATGATATATGAAGTTCATTCATAATTATTTTAACGAGTAGTTGCACAAATAACACTCAAGCTTAGGTTTAATTACATATATATGGACCTTTTATAAAATTTGACACAAACATGTCCTACCATTAGTGGTTAACGGTTAAAATTAACGGTTGATTCTTATGTAAAAGGTCCAAAATACCCCTTGTATATATTTTATTATTTACTTATTTTATTTATTTAATAAAAAATAATTAAAAATCAATTTTATTTTCAATTAAATTTGTTTATTTTAAATGATGAAATTAGGTATTTGATGGGTGGTGAATATTTTATTTTATTTTTTATTTGATTTAAGTGATGAAGATGTAGTTGGAGATTTAATGGGTGATGAAGATGAAGTTTGTTATTTGATGGGTGATGAAGATGTTATTTCATAAATGATGAAGATTTTATTAATTTTTCTTTTTATTTAAGCGATGAAATGAAGTTGGATATTTGAGGGTGATGAGATGAAGGTTTTTTTTTTAAAGTGATAAAGATAATGTTGGGTGATGAAGATTTGTTTATTTTTTTTATTTGATTTAAGTGATGAAGATGAAGTTGGTTAATTGATGCGATGAGATTGAAGCTTTTTTTTTTTTTATTTAAGTGATAAAGATGAAGTTGGGTATTTGGTGGGTAATGAAAATGAAGTTTTTTTTATTTTTGATTTAATGAATTTGGGTTGATAAAAATAATGATGAAGATATTAAAAGTTATTTTATTTTAATTAACTAAATGCTTTTAATTAATTTAATATTTAAAAGACTATTTTACCCTTTGACCATTATTCTCTAAATGTTGACCACTAACGTTAGGAGATGTTTGTGTCAATTTTAACAAAAGATTTATTTAAGGGCAACGGTGAAATTTTGAGAAAAGGGTGTACATATAGTTTTGGGTTATTATTAAAGTCTCCACTGTAGTTTGGGGTAGTAGACAAAAGCCACCCTCTAGTTTGATTTTTAACCAAAAATCTCTCCCGTAATTTTATTTTATAACCAAACTCCCATGCCGTTAACTTCTATTAAGTTTAAAAGCGAAATTACTCATTTATCCTTTAAGAAAAAAAAAGATAAATAGATCTCGACCGTAACCACCGTTCATGTAGACGGTGGAGATCAAAAAATTAAAAAAAGGGAAAAAAAATAATAAGATACATCAAATATAAATAGATCTCTGTAGATGAAAATGGGATATCCATAAAAAAAAATTTTATGATCTCCACTATCCATCTCTAAGATGGACAATAGAAATCCATCTTTTTATTCTTTTTATTTTATATTTGATCTACCGTCCATCATATAATGGATGATTAAGATTTATTGATATTTTAAATTAAAAAATTTTAATCTAAGATTTGCAGTCATTTACCTATGAGCTAATTGCAACGATCTCTCCTGAGGTTTTGTCAACTACAAGCTGAGTCAACTTTATCATTTATTAACAAACACCTCCCCTGCCCTTAGTAAAATTTGGTTAAATATAACAGTTGTCCAGGGGAAGTCTTTGTTAAAAAGCCCAAAAGTTAACTAACGGGAGGGGAGGTATTTATTAATAAATCAAAAAGTTGACTATGCCTGTAATTAAACAAACCTCAGGGGAGGTATGCATTATTTACTCTTGACCTATATACCCTCAATGACATCAAATCTTTAACGAAATATTAAATTATCAAGGGTATTTTGGAAAATAAAATTAATGGTATGAGTGAATTTAGTTATAAAATAAAATTATGAGGGAATTTTAATAAAAAATTGCACTAGAGGGCGGTTTTGTATAATACTGCAAACTAAAAGGGATATTAACAATAACCTTACAGTTTCAAGGGATGAGAATATGGCCACTCTCCAATAAAATGTTGATAATTATTAATTTAGTCCCTAAATTTTAACGAATTATGAGTTTTTCTAAATACAGTTTGTTTTATTGGTACCCGTGAACCATAAGTTTTCGTAAATGTTTATCAATTTGGTCCCTCTAACCAATTTTTTAACGATCAAACTTACAGAAAATGGTAAAAAGATAATTTTGACTTTAACTTTATTTAAATGAGTTAAAACTACAATTTTACTTTCAAACTTTTAAAAATTTAATAGCTTTATTTTTATTAATATCTGATACAAATATACATGTGTTAGTAAAATAAAACATAAATAATCTCCAATACAAATATGATCATTTTATATTAATTTCTTAAAAATTAAATTAAAAAAAAAATTAAATGGATCTCCATGGACGGTAGAGATAATATTAAAAACATCTAAAAAATATTTTTTTTAAAAATGAACAATTAAAAAAAGAAGTTTATGTTCTTAGTGGAATGAAAATCTAATATGGAGATTGGATCTACACAAGCTATTAAGTGATGGACAGTGGAGATCTAATCTGAAGGTTGGATCTCCACACTAAGAAAAAAAAAATTCAAATCTCCGGATCGCCGTCTCTAACATTGGAGATGAGCGACCTCCGTCACTGACTGGAGATCCTTCGATCTCGAGCGATGGAGATGAGTTTATATCGCTGGGGACCCAGTGACCCAGCGACCTTCATCGCTGGTCCAGTGAGGGAGGTCGCTCATCTCGAGCGATGGAGATGTCTCCATCGCTGGAGATTTGAATTTTTGTTTTGTATTTTTTTTGTTCTTGGTGTGGAGATCAAATCTCTAAATTGGATCTCCATTCACTACAATTGTTTTTTTTTTTTTTTTTTTGTGTTCTTGGTGCGGAGATTCAGTCTGGAGATTAGATCTCTATTCACAATAATATTTTAATTTTTTTAAATTGTCCATTCATAATAATATTTTTTTAAAAAATAAAATTCAATATGATCTCCATCATCCATCAATCTTGATGGATGGGGAAGACCCATTTAAAATTTTTAAAATTTTTAATCATTGGTAGTTATGTAATTTCACGGGCGAATTGCAATAAAATACCCTGACATTTGGCCATATTACAATGAAATCGTGAGTTTAACCTTAATTACACGTTAGTACCCTACCGTCAGTTGACCTAGTCAAACATAATGGTTTGACCTTGACTTATGTGCGAAATGACATAACTACCCCTAGAAAAAAATGAAAAAAAATTAATTTTTTTGAAAATAGATCTCCACCATCCATCAATCTTGATGGACGATGGAGATACATTTAAAAAAAATTGAAAAATCAAACAATTAAAAGAAGTTTAAAAAAATTATTTTATGTTAAAATTCTTTTTGGTGTTCTTGGTGGAGATCCAGATTGGATCTACTCTCATTAATAGAGCATTGTATCTCCACCAAGAACACCAAGAACATAATTTTTTTTTAATTTTTTTAATTTGTTTATCATTATAATGTCTACCGTCCATTAAGATTGATAGATGGTGGAGTTTAATTTAATCTTTTTATAATTTTTAATTTTTTTTAAAAAAATAAATAAATTAAGCTGAAAATAACCAAATTACCCTTTGACTATTAGTTGACCGTCAACTCTAACTCTCAACCAGTTAGTCAAGGGTACTAACGTGTAATTAAAGTTAAACTTACGATTTCATTGCAATATGGTTAAACGTCAGGATACTTCATTGCAATTCGTCTTAATTTCATTAAAAGAAATTTTTGTTAGCACATAGATAGTTCTGCTTTAAAGACTAAAATACCCCTGGAACCGTTAAGTATAACTAATGATTGACTCACAGAAGGACTTATTTGATACATTTACAAAAACTTAGGGTCCACGGGTACTAATAAAATAAATTGCGTTATAAAATTGATAATTTGTCAAAATATAGAGACTAAAACGATAATTACCATAAAAATTTTTATATGAACTGAACTAATTAAAAGAAACCAGTAGGGATGGCCAAGGTTCCGGAACCGGCAGTTCGGGTTCCATTTTTGCAACAACCGGAACCGAGACGGACCGGTCCCGGTTCCGATTAGAACCGGGGAGGAACCCCCAGTTCCGGTTCCTCCCCAGTTTTGATGGAACCGGCGGTTCAACCGCCGGTTCCATAACCGAAACCGAACTGCCAATCAAAAAAAAAAAATTTGAAAATTTTTCACTGCCCCTACGGCACTGCCCCACACATAGGGCAATGCACACTGCCCCACACATAGGGCAGTGCGATGCAGGCTGCAGCATAAATGTTTTAAAAAAAAAATTTCAAAATAAAAAAAAAATTAAACTGTTCAAACCAGAACCGCCTGAACCGGGCTATTCCATAAATCGTCGATTCCTAACCGACAGTTCCAATTTTTTTTAAGGTCAACCGAAATCGGGACCGATTGTCCCGGTTCGGTTCGAACTGCCCGGTTCGAACCGAACCGAGACCATGACTAGAAACCAGACCATTTTGTATCAGTTGGATTTGGTTTGGTCCATTCGGTTTGGGCGATTAAACAAGAATGAAACATTACATGAAGTCAACCAAAATTATGGGGTTCGGTTATCGTTTTATATCCATAGCTGCTTTGAAAGTTTATGCCTTGAAAGTTTCCCGCCAAATAAAGAACATAGAGATTGATCGAAAATGCACAAACTCTTCAGAACTAGTCACAGATATCTCTATTCCAATCTCAAACCGAACCCTGAATTTCTCACACCCATTTCACATCTCCACAGCCCCACAAAAGCTCTAGACCCAAATTCAAAGATAGGTTTCATTGTCAATGAACTTGAAGACCTACAATCCTCAAAACCCTCAAACCAAAGAAATGCAAAATCATCATCAGAAACCAAAGAAATGTCCGATTCCATTGGACCCGGGGATGGAAATGAATCAACAGTTCAGATTTCACATCCGTGGCCCGAATGGGTGGACTTGATGGAGTGCTTGATGAAAAGCGGATACTTCGATGCAGATGGAAACCCTTTTGACAATAAAAGTAATGAATTGGGTTCGAAGGAAGCGAATTGTATACGTACTGCGTGCCTTAATTTTGCTCGGGATCGGTATAGTCTTATAAGGTAATGATAATTTTGATTCGAGGATATAAAATTTGATTATTTTAACTTTTTTTTATTTGTCTATGTATTTTCAACACTTTGCCTGTTTTGAATTGTTTTTTGTTTTGGTTGTTGGTTATGGGTTCTAGTCATGATTTGCGTGACAAATGGTGTATTGATGAAGACTTTTGAAGTGTGCGCGCCAACTGTTTGATTTTGGGATTGTGAGAGAAAAGCTTACTATATTTTTCTTTAACTTTGCTTTCCTTTTCTCATGGTTTATAAATGAAATAGCTTACTTGCTGTATTTTTGCTGTTTGAGCATTTGTCGTGTGGTAAGATTTAGTTTGTGGAAGAGGATACATCTATTTGTGATTAGTATACAGGGGCTTTAGTCGGGATTGTTCATCATTAACATGAATACTTTTTACGTCGTTGATATGCTTGAATTCATTAGTTAAAGGTGGAATCTATGTCACCTTCTCTCTTCAAGCACCAACATTTTAAAAAAAATTTCCGGTAAGAACTACGTTGAATATATTATATCTGTGGATGGACATTCGCTTTGCTATATGAGTCCACATATTATTATTTTGAGAATATTAATGGTCAGTAGGCTAAGAAATGGGGAAAAACAGAGGACATGCTTTTATGAGGTGTTTCTGTTATTTTTTTTTTTTTTTTTTACATAACAAAATATTTTAAATATATGTCATATAAATATTTTTAGGACTTATAATTTTTCATTGTTTCTGTTCCTTAACTTGTATTCTGCTCCCATCATTATGTGTCCACATCAATAGCAGTGTCGAACATGGTGCTCTTCAATGTGGGTTGAACACAGTTTAAGCATCAGGTCACAATGCAAACTTCAGTCACTGAGATGTGGGAAGGGTTAAAATGTCACAGTCACTTGCGAGTTGGTTGTTTATTGTTGCAAGTCGCAATAATAAGCTATATCTAGTTTAGTATTCGATAGATAAGAAAAAAGAGAAACAAGTTAACACACAACAGTAACACATAGATTTAGCTTAATTCTGTTTAAGGCTGTCTAGACTAGAGAAGAAGAAATTCACTATAATGAGATTTACAAGGCTCTGACGTCTCTCTGTCTCTTACACAACTAAATAGACCAATCATTCACTCTCTTTAGGTCTCTCTGCCTCAGTTTCTTTTCCCTCCTCACTAGGAACCTAGAGACAACAACCAATGGTCTTTATGTATGACCCAATTATACCAGGTAACCTCAAAACCCTAGTCTTATTTGAGCTAAGCTCGAGTCAGGACTCAGGACCATGAAAGTTACAAACAAACAGAATTCAAGCCACCATGACTACATCAGCTTTATAACAAAAGGTTATCATTGATTAGGGAAGTCAAAGTAGAGTGACATTAGGAAATAATGTAATTTCACCAATGAAAACCTAAGTTGTATATGAGCTAAGTTCATAATTGCAGTTTTATTGATTACCTGTAACTTTTTCGCTTAAAGTTTTATAGGACATCATAGCTAATCAATTTGGACTTCAATCTGAAATAGTGTAAAGGATAAGTCCAAATATTTTATCATCATACAAGGTTTACCTTTGATTCTGAACCTTGTATGAGCACGTATGCTAATCAAATGGCTTTCTTGCCCAGGTATTTCTCAAGGAAAGATATCCAAATCATTGTCGGATGTGGATGCCCAAGCATAGATAGGAAAGTCATCAACTCAGGGAAGCGTCTGAGGGCACATGTAGGCATTGATGAAGGAAATGTATGTACAGAGTTTTATCCTCTCCCAGTAATTCCTGATTAGTGGACTTAGCCATTAAAAGCAATCCTTTCTTATGATGTTTTTGTCTTCCAATTAGTCTCCCACAAAAGAATTGTTGTTTCAATGAAGTGCACTCATGTATTAAATATAATAATAAGGAAACTATCTTAGTAGGTTTGCAGCTCCTGCAACTTGAGGGGTAATTGTGAGAGGGCTTACGTGAAAGCACGCGAAGATGAAGGTGGGCGGACAGTGGATGTCATGCGTATTTTATTGACATATGGGCTTGATCCTATTACTGGTACAGTGGAGAACAAGCCGTGTCAAAACAAATTGGCTAAAGAATCAGTAAGAAGAATGTTGAAAGAAATGGTGGAGTATGGTGCCAAGGAGCCCGACTCCAATCTCCCAAATGCTGAATCCTCAAAAGGAAATTTACTGGTTCAAGGTCATTTAAGTCCAAAGGGAAATGGCCACTTAAACGTTCCAATGAAGCAAGGAGATTGGCATTGCCCCAAGTAATCTGACAGCCGTCTTTAACAATTTAACATTTGAATTCTGCTTCATGTTTGTGTAACATTGGATTGACATTCTCTACTTTATTCCTTTTGTAGATGTGACTTCCTAAATTTTGCAAAGAATATTAGGTGCCTGCGCTGTGATGGTTTATTTCAGGATAGACTAAAGCAACTACGGGAGAATCAGGATAATCTTCCACTGAAGAAGGGTGACTGGATATGTGACAAGTAATTGTCGTTCAAATTTTCTGACTTCTGTTATTTTTGTGGCTCTTTCTTATGCTCACTTCTTACAGATGCAACTTTTTGAACTTTGCAAAGAATACAAGATGTCTGCAATGTAAAGAGAATCCACCAAAGCGGCAGCTCAATCCAGGCGAGTGGGAATGCGAATCGTGAGTAGTCTACCACATTTAATCTTTGTAATTCTCTAAAAATCAATACATAGAAAGTTCTTTTTGGAAATTTTATAGCTTTATATAATTTGAAGTTGGTTATTTTTTACAGTTGCAATTACATTAACTTCAGACGAAACATGGTATGCTTGAAATGTGATCATAGACGACCAAAGACAGAATAGCTGTCAAGACATCTGCTCAGCTAGATGCAGATGGAGGCTATCGTAACCGTGGTAGCATTGAGACGAAAGGCAGATCAGCTGGGAGAGATAGGCAAAGACAAAACAGGGGTGCAGGCATGTGGAGATTCGTGGAGGAAGAGAATGAAAACGATAATCAATCGCATTCCTGGGACGAAGATTCTGGATTTGTTGATTTTCCCATTGCAGGAGGAAAGAGTGCATTATCTCAAAATCCACACAAGAGAGAAAAATGGAAGCTTGAGATATTGGAAAGAAACAGCAATACAAGCAGGAACTAGAGAAACTGATGACTCTAAGTCTGCCGACAGCCTGAGGATGCTGGACTCCCTTGAATCTACTGATGATGAAGAGGTGGCCGGGTGGTTTGGGCACAACAAATAGAAGATGGATACTAGGTAATCAATACACATCCTTGATAACAATTTTGTTTTCTTTATCGCTATATTAATTACTGAAAAGATCTAGGTGATCTATTGTCACATTACTTCCCAATCAAATTTGTTGAAATCTTTTGAGTGTAGTTTTGTTAATTGTGGTAAACTTATTGCTCTTAAACTCCAAACAAACAGAGCAACTTTTGGTGCAAATAGTACAAAAAGAGAGGAATAAAAGCTCAACATTGAAAATCCACTCTCATATTTCATCTTACTAAAAGTCATTGTATACAGTGTCTTGTAGATGAGAGGTTATTAATTATAGCATACATTTCTTACAATCAAATTTACATTGAAATGATGTTATCATATTTACTCTCTGCCTGACAACCTATAGTAATTTACCAAGGAATTACCATCCAACTCCTTTGTGAAGAACCTTCTCATGTAGTCTGTATAAGAGAATTGCCGAAACAGAGCTGGCTTCTCCGGCAATAATTAGCTCTGGTAGCGGTCCATGCAAGCTATCCCTATCGCTTGAGTTGAAGAAAACTGCTACTGAGATTCTTGGCTCACGAGAAGCATTAGCCAAAACTCTATGGTCCACGCTTTTGTATTCATCATTAGACATAATCTGAAGTATATCACCGATGTTAATAACAAGAGCTCCAGGAACGGGTTTGACATCCATCCACTCCTCACCACACTTAACCTGCAACCCACCTGTCTGATCCTGAAGCAAAATGGTCAATGCTCTTGGATCCGTATGAGAGGCAGTCCCCACCGTCAGATCAGGCTGGGGACAGTACGGATAGTAGTGAGCCACCATCGTCCTCCCTCGGAGAAACTCCATCTCCTTCAATCTCCCCATATCCACTCCCAAACCTTCACACAACAACTCCATTAAGACCTCTCCAAGCTTGGTCACATTCTGATTCCACTCCACCACTTCGTTTCTACATATTTCAGGAATTTCATCAAGCTCCGGGAGAGTCGGACCCAACTTTACCTGGAGAGTGTCCCTGGAAAAAAAAGAAAAAGAAAAAAAATCATGCAATTAACAATCAAAGAATCTGTTATGAGCAAATTATCAAATCATAAAACTATTTGAAATTTGACTTTAGTCACAAGCAATACTTTAAGGTCTGTTTGTTGTTTGGGTTAGGCTTGAAATGGGACTATTTGTAGTTCAATATCACGTCTGGTCAATCCAAACTGGTTGAACTATTTTTATACTATTGGACCCTATTTGTTTTGTGGGATTGGAAATGACTGAGCTATTTTTAAGCCCAATCCTTTGTTTGTTATGCCCATGCACAAAAGAGTCCGGTTTAGACGAGACTATTGAGTCCTCTCTGGGAGCATAGGATAAATTTAATATTAAATTTATATAAAATATAAAATATATTTTAATATCAATAAAAAATAAATATTATTTATAATATTAAATATGTATTTTCTTAAAAGTAATTTTTTTAATCAAATTTAATTTAAATATTTAATTTAAAAAAATTAATTTTATATTTTATCAATCTCACATCATATAAGATATAATTATATTTTATTTAAATTTATATTATACCAAATAAACGTACAAGACTTGATATTTCAATACTTTACTTATAATTTTTTCACTTTTTTATATTTTTAATATTTAGCTAATTACTTTATTTATAATTAATTTTAAAATATTAATATAAAATATATTTAATTTTTAAAATATTTATATTTTATTTAGATTTATTTAAATAACTTTAATTTAATTATATAATATTTTAAAAAATATTATTTTATATGAAATTAATTTAATCAAATATAATTTTATTTAATCTCATTCTATAACCAAATAAGAGACGGTACTATTTTTAATCCTATTCATACTACACCAAACCATCACAGTACTAATTAATCCAATCCAATTCAATCCTATAAAAATAGTCCAATTCAATCCCGTGGACCAAACGCACCCTTGAAGCAATGTTAAATTTAACTCATCTAAAACAAGGTCACTAAGTTCTCCAAACACTAATTTATTCTATCACCTCTTCATTTTTTTTAAACTTTTCATCTACTTCTCTCTTTCCTCTGTTTCTTCTTTGATTTCTTTTTTTTTTTTTTCAATTTCTCATATTTCATTAAACTATTTATATATAAAACTAAATTTATTTTATCTATTTTAAATTTAATTAAATATATTAATAAAATGTTATAAAATTTTAAGGTCCATTGCACTAAGATACTCTGAGTTTATCCATAATTACACGTATAATGCTAGTTACTGTTTATTACACTCAAGTACCCTACAGTTATTTGACTTAGTTAAAACTAACGGTTGACCAAAATTTTTAAATATTATAATAATAATAATAATAATAATAAATAATTAAAAAATATTACAACCAACCATTTGCATCTTCATCTTCAACTCACCAAAAAAAAAATCACGATCATCTTCATCTTCAACCCACAACAAAAAAACCACCATTATCTTCATCTTTATTTTCAACCCACAAAAAAAAAAAATCCATTATCCATCTTTCCTCATCAACCATTCATTTAAATCCAAAAATCTTCATCTTCAACCCATAAAAAAAACACAACCCTATCATCTTCATCTTCATCTTCAACCCAAAAAAAAAAAAAAAACATCTTCCATCAAGCATTATCCAAATTCAAAAAAATCTTCATATTCATCTTCAACCCACCAAAAAAAGAAAAATCACCATCATCTTTATCTTCAACCCAGCCACAAAAAAAAAAAAAAAACCACTATCATTTTTATCTTCAACCCAAAAAAAAAAAACCACTATCCATCAATCCATCTTCCATTAACCATTCATCCAAATCCAAAAATCTTTATCTTCATCTTCATCTTTAACCCACAAAAAAAAAAAAACACACACCATCATCTTCATCTTCAACCCACCAAATACAACAAAAAAATCACCATCATCTTCATCTCATTTTCACCTACCAATAAAAAACTACCATCCACCAATCTTACATCAACCATTCATTCAAATCTAAAAAAATTTTATCTTCAACCACCAAAAAAAAAAAACCCACCATATAACCATCTTAGTGTACCTTAGTGCAATTCATCCAAAATTTAATATCTTTAATATCAACTAAAAAATATATTATTTTCTTTAAAATTAATTTTAATAGTTTTATTTATTTTAAGTGATATTATTTTATTCAAAAGTTAAACATTATATATTATACATAATAATTTATTCAATTTTTAACCAAATTTTATTTATTTATTTTTTTAGAATTAATTTTAATTTAATTTATTTAAAATTAATTTAATTTAATTTAACATTATTCTCACATTATATCAAATATAAACACAATTATCTTTTATTCATTACAATTGTATTAAATTGGTCTTATTCAATCTAATTCAAATCCTAACGTGAATAGTCACAAGCAATAGTCCAATTTTGACTTTTTTTTTTTTTTTTTTTTTACGGTGTGTTTACAGTTTCAACTACCATTTGTGTTGCGGTAAAACAAATTTTCGTAATTATGTAAGGTTAAGGTTATGATAGGAACCTCCAACTGGCAGCTTTGGAGTGAAACAAGTCGATGTTAGAGAAGAAACGATACGCCACGGTTCATATCTCTACGGTATAGACCCGCGCCTTGATCTCTGCCGGCTGTTCATGGAATCCTTTGATGGCTCCAATCACTCGCTCCAGAACCTCCGCTTCAATTCCATGATCAACAACCTGGAAAATCCCCAGCTCACGTGAAGCACGGGCAATCTTTTTCCACGATCGTCGATCGAAGGCCGGATAAGTCGATAGTGGGATGAGTTGAGGGTCTGGTCGGGTGGTGGAGTTGGGTTCGAGGGCGGAGAGAGTTCGGGTGGGTGGATGAAGAAGCGGGGGATGGTGGTGATGCCGGAGTCGACTAAACCTTTGACTCCGGTTTGGCGTCGTCGAATTGTTTAACATGTACGGCTCTGTCGTAGGATTCAGGGTTCATGGTTGCCGCCGCCGAGAAGATGACTTAAACAAGGAAAACAAAGGGTGGATTATGCGAGGGACTAGGGAGGCTGGAATGTTTGCTTGTCTTCTTTATAATAATAATTTTCTTCGTCGGTTGTTGACCATATTTATTTATTTAAGGGATATTATCATCTTTTTCCTGAATATTTTTTATTTTTTACTCTTTAATTTTATTTTACCCTTTCTATAAGAGCTGTAAGTAATTTAGTAGGAAAAATTATTTTATCTTTAAATATTTTATATATAAAAAGAATAAAAACACATAAAAAGAATTTAATAAAAAGATGAATCTTAATAAATTTAATAAAAAATTATTAACAAATTTTTAAAAAACAAAATAAAATTTAATAAACTAAAAATATAATTTTTTAAAAAACAATTTGTAGATATGGTGGAGTCCTAACCTTCCATATTTAGAAGATGGACGGTGGAGATTGATCTTCACTAAATCTCCAAAAAACAAAATGAACAAACAAAATAAAAAAAATGAACAAAAAAAAAATGTGGAGTTCAATCTCTATCACTTCATAGAGATCCAGAGATAGATTTCCACCTCCATGAGAGATAACCAAACCTCTTTTGAACCATATCTCTTTTGAACCATATCTCTGCTAGCTATCGGACCCGTCCCTATTCTTTTGAGAAAGTAAGGTGCGAAAAAAGCTTTCCCATTTTTGCACCCTAACACCATTATACCACAAATAATAAAAAAAAGGAAAAGAACAAGAGATATAGAAATACGAGGATGAGAGAGAAAATGTGGTGCGGAAGAGAGGGAGAGAAAGGATGCCAGAGAAGAAAAAGACGAAGATGAGGAGAGAGGAAAAAAGGAACGAGAGAGAAAAAAAAGAGAAGAAGAAGAGGAGATAGAAAAGAGAGAAAAATTATTTTTATTTTATTTAATTTAAAATATTTATGTATTTATTATGTTGCAATTACTTTTCTACTATTTAATATCTAACGGTTTAAATTTAAAGTCAAATAAAAACTTAACATGAGGAAAAATTTTGAATATTTTTATAAATTAAATGGGTAAAATAGAGAAAAATATTAGAGGATAAAATACAGAATATTTTTAAAACTACAAAGAAAGAATGATAGCATTCCTTATTTTTATATTATATCGGCCATTCTTCAATTAATTCCTATGTATTTATTTAATTTTTAAAATTTTTAAAATTAACTAACTTCATTCACACACAATCATGAAAGATGCAACTAGGAGCAACATCTTGCCATAGTTGTTCCTCTCTCAATGAGAAGACCAAAGAGGCAAGACTATGTGTAACCCTCCTAAAAAATGACCATACATGTATAAATACCCACCTCTTTAGTATATAGCCTTGAAATCATTGACAATAAAACTAGCATCCTCCTTATAAGATATATTATAATTCAGCACATACGCAACCATAGCGGTATCAATTTTATAACATCAAACCAAGCCTATGAGCAAGCAATAACACCTTTCTAAGAGCCAAGAACTCCCCAACCACTGATAGCTGTAACAATCATACCACTATCGACCCCTGATAACAAGAAGGCCAATTAAGCGAGCTCCAGGTTGAACAGACGCGTCTTAATTCAACTTTAAACAAACAAGCTAAGGGAGGGGTCCAAGCAGTTTTGGTAATTTTGGACGTTGCAACTTGTTTCAAATATGCTTAGGTTACTTGGAACTATGCTAACAACTCGATGCTTAGTGGATGTGGGATCGTAACATTCCACCACGCTTCCACAGCCGATATCTACGGAGGGCCCCACCATTCCCAGTGGGTTGACTTTGCGGATCCCACATCGGGTAGCAAGCCTTCCCCAGGTTGTCCCGTCCAGTGTGGGTGCCAAGCTCTGATACCACTTGATAAGAACCTATTAGGTAGAACTCATCCTTAAAAACTTGAATGTAAGAGGAGGATGCCTAACAAGTTATATACCTACCATTAATTCCCATACTTAGTGGAAGTGATATCGTAACACAGTTCTCCAAAATTGGATCACCAAACCTTTATAGGTTTATTTACTCCAAATAAAACATGATCAGGCATTTCAGCCGCTTCCTCACACCTTCTACACCAACAATCCACCATAATTTTCCGCTTGGATAGATTAACTAAAGACGAGATCACATCATAACAAGCTCGCCACACAAAAATCTAAAGCTTAAGGGGTATATTTAAATTCCAAACAGCAAACCACCATTGTGAGTTGTAGAGGAATTAAAGGAAAAGTCTTGCATTTTGTCCCACAATGCTAGGCAACACCCACTTTTCACCAAATATTGATCTTTCTTATCAAAGTGCCAGGTAAGGCAATCTTGTCCACCCAGTATGCTAATAAGAATGGATAAAATAGCCTTAACATCTATTGGGAGAAAGGTTTTCTCCACTTGTTGCAAAAGCCCAACAATGACCCTCCCTATCTATCAAATCAGCCACTATCATATTCACATTGTTGTAAGGAGATATCGATTTGAAAAATGTTGGGTGAGGTAACCACCGTTCTTGGAACACCCGAATGTCTTTACCATTACCCACTTGCCACCGCAAGGCTTTGAGTAACAGAGTCTGCCCAAAGATATTACGCCACATATGAGAGCAACTAAATTTTAGTAGAACTTGAAGGAATGTCATTCGTCTAAAATATTTAGGTTGTAGAACCTTCGCTTGCCAGTGATAGTGGAAAAGATAGTGACCTCCATGCCTATTTTGAAATCCAATCTTCCATAAGACTTAGGCAAATACAAAGACTTTCATTTAACCTAGCGTATCTTCATCTTACCCTCCTATAAGCCCACTAGAATTTAAAAGTGAGAATGTGTTAAAAATGATCAAATAATATGTAAAAAAATTATTTTTGACCACATATAAAAAAATAATCATTAATAGCAACTTGTTATAATTTAATTTTATAAATATCCATCAATCCTACCCTATAATTGGCTAATTACAAAAGAACTCTAAAAATAAAAAATTATAAAAAATATTCATTATAAATTACATAAAAGACCCCTGCTTACAATTATACCAAGTTTAAACTAAAATCACTTTTTTCTTTCTCTTTCTTCACATATCAAACTTATTTTCTTCTTTCTTTCTTATATTTTTATTTTGTGAAATGTTAATGGTTTTAAAATCTGGTTAGTAAAATAATTTTAGAAAATCATATTGATAAAATGTTGTTAGTGAAATATTGTTATTAAAAATTGGTTAATGAAATGTTGGCTAGTGAAATATTTTTCAATGAAATGTTATTCGTGAAATTGCAGTGCAACCTTATCAGTGAACTAAACATTTATTACTTATTTCAAGAAATTAATACCCGTAAGCTTATACTCAACTATAGTAGACATTGGGGTGGGTTAGATTATATTGGTGGTTCGCTGGTTGAGACTCTGGTTTCTAAAGAGTTGACACTTACATAGTTGATTGAGTTGATATAATGCGCTAAATTATGTTGGTGGTTCACCAAATGAGTTAAATTATGTTAGTGAGGTCATAATAGTAAAATATTATTAGTGAAATTATATTAGTAAAATATTCACAAAATAAATTAGAACATGCCATTTGCTGGACAAGTGAAGCCTACTTGCAATTTAGCTGGTTCGATCGGAAATTTCTTCTTATCCTTCGTTGGGCATTGAATTCATAGCTTGTACAAAATTCTAAATGCTAGACTTGGAGGTATAATTGGATGTATTCAATGTTATACTCATATTATAATCATTTAAAATAAGAGTAAAGTTTGATGTTTATGGTGGTGAATATATTAGGGTAGCTATGGTGGCAAATTTGATACTGAAATTGGTGTTTTGTTCCAGGCCGTTTCCAGGGCCAATATATCTATTCAATTGGCAACTGCTGCCCGAAGTTCCAGTTTAAGGGCAAATTTCTGGTGCTGTGACAATACAGTAGGGACTCGGACATCTTGAATTCTTGATGACAAGTCCTCACATCCATTGACTGACTTGCTTAGTTGCGTTCATTATTGTTTGCATGATTCGCAAGGGATAGCCATGGCTGACAACCAAAATTGAGCATCTGTAAAACAAACGGAAAATATTGATAACAACACGAAAAATTACATTTTATTACTTCGAATTACAACATTTTCACAAAAGATTTCAACAAAGGCACATATCATAAATAAGTTAACAAAAGATTTCACAGATCCACGTCACAGGATTCCTTGAGGTTCATATATGGCTGCATGCATTTACATTGCCAAGGTTATAATAGCAACCGAGCAATCAGATGAACAAAAGCAAAACCCACAAAATTTTAAAATATTTCACCCCCTCTCCCGGTAACAATTAGTATCAGATTTCATCTTAAAAAATAGGGTGATTATCAATTTGGTCTTAACTTTTAAAAAATTATCAGTTTTTTAAAACAGTTTCGTTTATTGGTATCATTGGGCCCTAATTTTTATAAATGTATCAATTTGGTCCCTTTGACCAATTTTTTAACAGTAAACTAACTAAAAATGTTAAAAAAACAGTTTTGCTTGACTTTTTTTAAATGAGTTAAAATTATAATTTTACCCTAAATTTTTAAAAATACTATTAATAATTAGAAGGGTAATATGATCATTTACATTAATTTTTTAAAAAAAAAATTTTAATTTTTTTAAATTTAAAAAAAAATTTAATTTTTTTATAATGTCATTAAATGTTTTTTAAAATTATATTTTTAAATTTTTTAAATTTTTTAAAATTATATTTTAAAATGGGAGATCCATTTAATTTTTTTTTAAAAAAATTAAAATTTTATTTTTAAAAATTAATATAAAATTCTTTTAATTAGTAATAATATTTTTAAATATTTGAGAGTAAAATTGTAATTTTATCTTATTTAAATAGAGTCAAGGGCAAAACTGTTTTTAATATTTTCAGTTAGTTTGACTATTAAAAAATTAGTCAGAAGGACCAAATTGGTACATTTATGAAAACTAAGGGCTCAATGGTACTAATAAATGAAACTGCTTTAAAAAATTAATAATTTTTCAAAAATTAGGGACCAAATTGATAATTACCCTAAAAAATATTATAATTAAAATGGCAAGAACTCATGAAAAACTGAAGTAGCAGCTTGTATTAAAACATGAGGCATATGTGTGAAGGCACATGCATTATTAAATGGTTCCTAGTATAATTTTTTTTTTAGCAAAATTAGACATACTACCTCTAAGAATTTTAAGAAACTTAGCCACTGCATCCGACGGGGGCATGTTCATAAATTTATATGCAACTTCTCCTACAACTAAAGCAATGAAGAAAGCAATGAAGAGAGGGTCACCAGCAACATACACATAGCTATAAAACAGAAAAAACTCCTAGTCACAAAACACTAACAAAAGCTTAGACAACAAGCTTGAATTCGGATACTCCAAATTCGCCAATGCCACTTATCCTTCTAATTCTAATTTTTAACATATAATGCTGATACTTTTAAAAGTGTAACTCCTTCAAAAAAACGAAGAAAACAACTGCGTCTCTTTATAATACAAGTAAAAATGTAATTTCTGATTGTAGTAATTTTGAAATTTTTAAGATTTTCTTGCCTAGAAGTTGTATAAGTTTCTCATGATTTGCCTTTACTAACCTCAAAATTATGATGTAAACTCTCTAGAGATTAATCACAATTTGACCCTGAAAAGTGAATTCTCAGTCGAAAACATGTTTACAATTCCAAGAAAATCACTAAAGAAGAAAATATGCAATAGACTTCAATTATCAGAAGAGAAACCTACTAAGTTCCAGAAAAACAAAACAAAGGTGAATCTACACTTACGCCATTGACAATGTTGCAGATCCCTTTCCAGCCTTTGCTCATTTGAACTCACAGATCGTGCTTTAAACATTGCAAGCTGATAGATCATTGCAAGTTGCACACTTGGAAGCTCCGGCAGATCTGGATTCTAAAGTTCGTCGTCAAGTTGATCTGGACCGCGGTGGCAGCCTTCTTTCTCCTCAAAGCAATCTCCTTTGGATAACAAAATCGTTTCCCTCGGCCATCGCAAACAACGATGTCTCTCTTTGGTCCACTTCAATTCTAGATTGAATCTGACGGGGAAATCAGGGACCTACCAACCCAACCCACCACCGGCGATCACAAATAACGATTGTCTCTGTCGGCGACGGCAATGAACTATGACACTTCTCTCTCTCAACGATTGTTCGTCTCTCTCAGCAACCGTTCATTTCTCTCTCTCCAGGCGAACATGAATGGCGACTCTCTCTCGGTGATAGTAACGGCTCACGATGACGAAGTACGGGTATATCCCTCCCTCCCTCCCTCCCTTTCTTTACAGGAGGGGTATATAATAATATATTATTTTAGAAATGACTAAAAATATATTTATTATATTATTATATATATATATATATATATATATATATCCCTCCCTCCCTTTCTTTACAGGGTATATAATAATATATTATTTTAGAAATGACTAAAAATAATTATTTATTCATATGTATATATATATATATATCTTTCCCTCCCTTACTCCTGCCCTACCTTTATAGGAGGGGTATATAATAATTTATTATTTTAGAATGATTAAAAATCATAAAACTTAAGTCCCTATATAGGTAGGGCGGAACAAGACTAAATAATTTGGGGGGAAGGGGGGCATCCATATATATTTAATTTTCAAAAATTATGGGAGGGCCCCCTAGCCCTCAAAGGTGTCCGCCCCTATATATAGGCCCGGAGGTAATTGGAATAAGTTTATTGTATGAGTGGGAATCGATTGTACCACATCTTTAATAAGAACCTCCTTACACTAAGAGAGAATAAATTACCCTTTTACCTATCTAATTTCAATTTATTTATTTTATTAGACATTTCGTTTGCGCCACATTTATAAATATCCTCAAATTATGGAGTGACTACCAGCCTAAAACCACGCTTTGTTCTTTACCTATTTTTTGTTTGATTTGCTCCGTTCGGAGAGGTTCTAAAATAGTTCATCTAGAAATTTTTTCTTTTTTAAGCTAAAATAAAAACTTTTGGACCAAAATATTCATTAGTAACTCCTACCTCCTCCAACACACAAACAATAAAAAATATAGAGAGGAATTATTTTGACATTAGAGAGAGAAAATCAAGATCAATTATAGAGAGATGACCATTCGAATCTAGAGAGAGAAAATCATTCAAACTAGTGAGAGAATCCCATTGAAAACCTAGAGAGAAACTCATTAAGAGAAGGACATTGCAAGTTAGAGGATGAAAAATCGTGAAAACTCATATATATTGGTGTGTGAATATTATTGGTCTTGACTTGTGAATATTAGTCGTTATTAGCGTGTAAACATTACTAGTCTTGGAGTGTGAACATTCATATATATAACTTGGTCTGTAAAGATTTTTCTTCTTCGCATGTGAAGATTTTTTTCTTAGTGTAAATATTTTGTTCTTGCCGTGTGAACATTTTTGTTTTTGGCATGATGTATTACATTTTCGAAGGACATGTGAAGGGGCAAAAGATATCGGATTTGCTCTCATAATGGTTCATTGGAATCGTTTTGACGAGGAGAACAAATTGTAGATAAAAGAGAGAGAAACACAAACGAATGATAGAGATGGGAGAAAGAGAAAAGAGAGAAGAGAGAAAATCCTAGTAGAGGGAGTGAATAAAATTGTAGAAAGAAAATTATAAAGACAGAAAACTGTAGAGAAAGAAACAAAAACAAATTAGAAAGATGAGAGATAAGAGAAAGATGAGTATCTCAAGTTTTTCCAAGGAAAGGGTTAAAATTACTACATGGGTAACTTAGTCATTCCTCTTATTAGTAGGGACAATTTTGTCAACTAAATGACAAATATTGACAAGAAGAGAAAAGATTTTGAGGGTTGTTAACTTTGATATTATCAATAATTTAAGGGTCAAAACAAACAATTCCTCTTTTCGTTTCAACAATGCTAGTATATCTTACTATTGTCTCCGTTTGGAAGGGTTTATCCGAATATAGCTTTTAGGAGTAGATCTTTTAGAAGTAGAGCTTTTAGAATTAGAGTTTTTAAGGAGAAGCCGTTGGCCGTTTGATTGTCAATTAAAAAAGCTGTAGATTGTTTGATGTATTAATTTTAAAAAGCTCTTTTAAATGATATAATTACCAAAATGGGCATATGAAAGAATTTGAAACATAACAAAGAAAATATGATAAAATATTTTTCCTTATAATTAAAAAAACAATTGTAAAATGTTATAAAAGAGTATGAAAATACAATTTTTTTAAGCAAAATAATTAAAATAATAATAACAAATTATTCCAATAACATTAAAGTCAAAACAAATAGTCTAAACTAATTATTCTCGGTGCATGAGAAGAATTGCAATTCGATGCATTCATCATCCATCTTACATTGATATAATGAATTTGTGATATTTTCTTCGTCAACTGTTTGTCTTTCATTCTCTCATTCTTCTAGTAGTAGTTTATCATCATCATCATGGGGCTTGAATTCTTGATCTTTGTTGGAATGAATTCTAATGAAATTATGAATAGTCATTGAAGCAATTACAATTTTCACTTGCTTGCTTAAAGGAAGTTAGCATTTGGCGTAAAATCTTCCATCTATTTTTCCATACACCAAATATTCTCTCAATAGTACATTTTAATGAAGAATGCGCATGATTAAATATTTCTTTTTTCCTTCTGAGTGACATCCACGTCAAAAATTCGGAAGATGATACGCTCTCTCTTGTATAGCCCTAAATAACCCTTCATGTGAGGGTATCCGGTATCTACAAGATACTATTTACCTACATTGACAAACAATTATGTAATTTAAAAATGTAGAATAATTAACTTCATATAAATTTTCAAATTATCTTTTTACTAACCTCTAGATGGAAGAGAAAAATTTAAATTTCTCTTCATAAGGCTTCCAAACAAATGCGAGTCATGAGCACTACCTTCCCATCCAGCCAATGCAAAAGTAAAACACATATTAAAATCACATACTACCATCACATTTGAGTAGGAATCTCTTTTCTACCATTATATGGTATTTGCTTCAAGGTGGGCATCATGACTAATATATGTGTTCCATCAATTGCACCTACGCAATCTTTAAAATATGGCCAATATTGATCATCATCCTTAATGTTTTAGGAATTCCCTTAAAATGTGGGTCATATGTCTCATAATATCAATAGTTATATCACATAGAACATCTAACACTTGTCAAAAGAAGAAGATCTTGCCGGAAATCAAGGAGGAAAATGTCACCTAATATTTTGGGATTCTAATTGTATATTCCTGTATATTGCTCCTTGATTAGTTAGGTTTACCATGTATGGATATGAGGTTTGTATATAAATAGGTCTGTATCTTTATAATGATATACAAAAAAAAATTACTTTTCCATTCTTCCTCTCTTCCAAAATTACTATGGTATCAGAGCCTTTGAGCAATTGTTTTAAGCTTGACTTACATTCTTTGAGAATCCTTTCTTTGTTTTTTTTTTTTTGCACTATCCTTTAGAGGATTTGTTCTGACTTGAACCTTGTCTTTTTTTGTTCAAAACTTCTGTTCGATCATCATGGATACAACAAATTCGAAACCATATCTATCAAATTCAATGGCAGAAATTTTGCACTTTGGGAATTCCATTTTCGGCTTTTTGTCGAAGGAAAGGGATTATCGGATTTCTTGATGGGTCTGCGAAAGAAGAAGGTGATGAGAAGGCAAAAAGCAGTTGGAAAACAAGAATGCACAGGTTATTACTTGGGTACTTAATTCAGTCGAACCTGATATTGCCCTGAGTCTTCGATCCTTTAAGACTAATGCTGAATGAATCATCTTAAAGGAATTTATTCTCAGGTGAACCGTCACGACATGTAACATCCCGAATTTCGAATAAATATTTTGAATATGTGGATATAAAATTTTTGTGAGTTGAGGGGTGTAAATGTAATTAAATGTATGTTTATTTTATGGTTTTCAGGGTGAACCAGATGGAACGGTCCAGAAATGATGCACGAAAAGTGAAAAACTGGGACAGTAGTACCGCGACCTGGTCACGCTACCACAGGTCACGATAAGCTGCTCGCGATGAAAAAAATAAATTCGGGCAGTGAGCATGGCGACCACCAGAGCACCGCGAGGTGTGCTCGCGATGAAGCGGTAAAGTTGCTCCAGTGAGCAACGCGACCACAGGTCGCGACGACGGTCGCGATGACCGAAATGCTATAAAAAAAAAAATTGGCTTCTGTGAGAAACCACGAAACAAACAGAAAGAGAACAGAGAGAGGAGAGACCAAAAGAAGAAGAAAAAGAAAAGAAAAGAAGAGGAGAAGAG